>QLOH01001051.1:0-177947 GCA_026901365.1 Sesbania bispinosa
TAGAGACCTTTAAGTCTTTGCGCAGAAAGACTTCTGACTTTGACAGATGCTACGTTGAACGTTTTCAGTAAGACTTCTCAGTATTTCAGATGGTACATCACTTCAGGAGGTTGTATGATCTCAGCAGATCCAAACTCTTCAGAGAGTTCCTTATTTCAACAGGTTGGATAATTCCAGAGAGTTGCTTCATTTAGGAGAGTTGTTCCTTTCAGAGTTGCTGAAATAAAAAGGACAAACTACTTTTCTTAGTAGAATATGTTTTTATGCAATCAAATTTGTTAAACATTAAAACCAAGGATAATGAGTCTTGAATCTAATTTGAATACTTGAATTGATTTTGAGACTCAACAAGAGGGAGATGGCCATGGAAGGAGG
Organism: Sesbania bispinosa; assembly: GCA_026901365.1. NCBI lineage: Eukaryota > Viridiplantae > Streptophyta > Magnoliopsida > Fabales > Fabaceae > Sesbania > Sesbania bispinosa. The sequence continues at coordinate 376 of QLOH01001051.1, forward strand.
CAGACACTGTAGATGTTGACCGACATCATGGCAGAGTAGATGGAAGAAGAAGTTGGGCATTGCGACGAAGGTAGATGGCATTACGACAAAGACAAATGGAAGAAGCGAAGTTGAACAACAAAGAAAAGGACATTGTATCTGTTTTAGAAACCCAAAATTTGAATTAGGGTTTTGTTTAATTTTAATTGAATAAATTATTAAATTAAAATCAGATTATTAACAAATCTAAACTCATGACATGACATCATACTAACTTCTAATTATGATAAATTATAAGTATATAAAAAATTAAATATAAATTTGAATAGTATGTTGAATTTATAAATGAAATTATATACACACACTAGATTGGTTCAATTTTCAAATTCAAAATCCAAAACGGTTTAAATTTTAATTTTCTCATTCTTTCAATTTTAAATTTATTTTTTTATTAAATTAAATTGCTTTCAGAATATCCTTAAAATTAACCTTTTTTGTTTGATTAAAGTCCAAGCAGTCTTTAAATCTTTGTGGGATTTTTCTACTTACACCACCCTTTTTGGCTAACCACACAATCCCATTTTGAAAATATTATTAATGAAATATCCTATTTTTTAGTTTCAAATATTGAATTTTATACATATTTCCAAATTTTATTTTGGACTTCAAATTTTTAAAATTTATTCTCAGAAATTTAATTTCCGAAATACAAGTTTTTTTAAAATACAAACATTAGAGATAGAATTCTAATGTTTGTATTTAAAAATAAAACATAATATAATTTGAATTCTGAAAATCTAATTTCAAAAATAAAATTTGAAAGTGTATTACTAAATTTCCGAAATAAGAGAAAAAAGGATTTGGGATATTATTTGTATCATATAATTTTTTAAAATTAAAACGGTGGTGTCTTTTAGCGAAAATATGAGGTGCGGATAGCAATTTCCATTTTTGTGCTTGCTGAAAAGTAAAAGATGGGCCTATGGCCCATATAGCAAAGAGGACCGTGGAATGACAAATGACCCTGGCATGGCTCCTGAACATTCCCGGTTCAGGTTGAGAGAGATGATGAAGGGTTTGATGTGTAGCCATGGCTACGGCTATGGCGTTGCCGTGATTGTGGTGTTGGCATTGAGTTTTGGTGCATCAGCGGAGCAGCTGAGCTCAAGAGAATGCGAGAACCTTGGTTTCACTGGACTCGCTTTGTGCTCTGACTGCAATACTTTGTCCGAGTATGTCAAAGACAAAGGTAAGTAAGATCGATTTTGGATCTCTCTCTCTCACTCTCAATTTTCATTCAAAAGCAATTTTACTCTGTTCTAATTTTTGGATTTGAATCCTATTATGTCACTCGCTGAAGCACGAATAGGATCGCATATTGGTTAGGGCTTAGTTTCGTTGCCTAATGCCTATATATGATAGAAATCTTATAATTGAATACGAGATAGATTTTTCTTGTTTCAATTGACTGAGGATTGTTCTAAGCTCAAAATTCGGCTGCAGAGTTGGTATCGGATTGTTTCAAGTGTTGCACGGAAGACTCCAATGATGCCACTACCAAGGTATGATCATCCATTTTGGCTAAGCTAAAGGAATGCTAATTTCGGAAGCAATTAATGCGCATGACCATTTACACAAACGAAACTCGTTGCAAGTTATAATTTGTGTGCCATTACTATATCAATCTTGTAGAGTAGTCTCTTCAAAAACCATTTCAAGAGGAAGTGTTGTGCCTAGTTACACACAGGCTAGCCTAGCCTAATCCAATTCCAGCCTTACTAATGCATGGTTCAAGTTTAAGTGAAAGTGGAAATGTAAGGTGGTGTGGGTTTGTGTTTTTTGTTTAACTATCAGTTGATATGTTTTCCTTAATAATTACAAAAACGTTACATTGTTTTCACTCTTTTTTGTGTTTTGAAGACTTTGGATTCTCCTTTTCCTCCATGACATCTTGGAAGCAGAAAATAATGTGAAAACAAGGTGAATTTTTTTTTATTATTATAAACAAAACATATCAACTGAAAGTAAAATGCAAAAAAAAAAAAGTCACCTAAGCAACATTGTCTCAATGTTTGACTAGCTTGTCCAATATCAGAGTTTTGGAGTTACAGAAAATCAGGACTCTTTATGAGTGTCTACACAATCACTACATCTATTTTTGGTGCCATTTTGACACCCCCCTCCCCCAAAGTTGAAAGAAAGACAATATTCACAATTCTTCAACTCCAGGTTACGTACGCTGGAGCTGTACTGGAAGTTTGCATGAGGAAACTAGTTTTCTATCCTGAAGTTGTTAGCTTTATTGAAGAGGAAAAAGATCAGTTTCCATCAGTTAAAGTTCAATATGTTTTCAATTCTCCACCCAAGCTAACTATGCTGGATGATGCTGGTCAACATAAGGAAACAATCAGGTGAGACTACTTAATTATCCACAAACAAATACCTTGCTAGCATCTTGTTCATGGAGCTCATTGTTGGTTTGGTTTCTGGTTCTAAGGCATCAATAGGATCATAGAATGCTATGACTTTTCAAAGATGTGTTGTTTTATTTGCTATCGGAAGGCTGATGTGAATAGTAAAATAAAATGACATAATTCTGATAAAAATTGTGATAGAATTTTTTCGAATGTTTAAGGTGACTGAAAGTAGTTATTGCCTTTGCAACATTTAGTTACAAGATTTCTAGGAGTGGGTAGAACTGTACTTATTATGGAATGAATCTGTAACACTAGCTGATGGATGTATATATACCATATAATGTACTTTTTGATGGAAAATGATCTTTACATTAAATGGAAGGATCTAGTAAATAACTGTTTGAATTACCTACCAAAAAGAGATAACATTTTGAATTTTTTATTGATGGTTGCATGGACTCTAATGAAGCGGGAGTATAAACTAAAATAGCCTCAAACAGCTTTGAAAATCATTGTTGAATATGTTTTCACAGCTACTATGCATTACTTTAATGTGTGTACTCTAGGAATCAAATTTAAAAATATAGAGTTTTAACTTGTTTTTAATCAAAGTTTTGTTCTTTGTTTCTCTGTTACAGAATTGATAATTGGAAACGTGAGCATATACTGCAGTTCCTGCGAGAGAAGCTAAAGCCTTTGGCAGCTGATTGAGAAGCTTTTAATCGTTCTCTGATATGCTCTGGACTCTTATTCCCGTTCCCAAAAGAATTGAGTGAGAGTATATACTGTAACTTAGACAAACCAATTAAACTTGCCCTGGTTACTACTTACTAGTGACCCGAATAGCATAAAATAATTATAGTTTGGTTTATTTCTGATAATTCTGAGTATTTGTGACAATTGATTGCAATACGGCACTTTACTTTTCCCAGTTTTTATGGCAGCTGTAGAGTAAGTATTGTGTTAGCTGAAGCATTAAAATGTGTTTCATTTATGACATGCTTGTTTCAATATTTGCCAGTGATAATGCTGTGTAGCTACTAGCTAATGCATTTTTTTCAAGATAAATTGTTCATACAACATTTCATATAACACACTTTGTATTTCTATCCATCTCTCTCCATCACATCACCTATCATTTCTCACACTTCTATCTCTTCTATTTTTATCTCACTTATTATTGTATAATGTTGTAGTATAAAATTGTTGTATGATTATCATTTCTCTTTTCTAAAGTTATGAACAATAGTGTAATTTGTGTCTGTCAGTGTTTCGTCGCGTCAAATTCATGCTTTCATAAATTGTGAAAATCTTCTTGACCAATCATGTCCACTTTTGGAAAAAAAAATTATAGATTTTTATGTAGATGTTGCATTTGCATGTGGATTGCGAACAGCCTTCTTGAGTCGAATTAATGTAGGAGCATCAATATTCGGGAGATTCCTCATATTTTTTTAAATATGTAACATAACTTTTGCAGCCGCATTAAACCCTAGCTAATATTAATTTCATAGCAAATTTCTCCTATTTTTAATGGAAAAGTTAACAAATGATTATTTGGCTATACTTTTGGCACCGCTTTTTTGCTATTTCCACCCCCATATTTTTTTTGAAGATTTCTAAAATACAAGTCTGTCCTTCGGTTAATTGCTTCTCGGACAAGAGTGTCCGGAATGTTTCCGGACAGCCTTGTCCGGAGGTTATATTTTTTTATAAAAAATTTCTTCCGGATAAGGGTGTCCAGGAACCTTTCTCGGATGTCCGGAACCATTCTGGATAACCTTGTCCGTAAACCATTTTTTATAAAAAAAATACAACTTCCAGACAGCCTTGTTCGGGAACCATTCCCAAACACCTTTGTTCGTAAGTTGTATTTTTTTTTTATAAAATTTGTTTATGGAGGTAAGATATTTTTTTTAAAAGAAAATATACCTTACGGATTGAAAAAGTTAAAAAAATGGGAGGGGGAAGGGGGGAAGGGGAAGGGGGAGACGTGAGGGAGGGAAGGGGAAGGGGGTGGGTGGCTTGGAAAAGTTGAAAAAAGGGGAAGGGGAAGGGGGAAAGGGAGAGGGGGAAGTGGAAGTGGAGAGGGGGGCGCTGGACGTGTGAGGGAAGGGGAAGGGGGTGGGTGGCTTGGAAAAGTTAAAAAAAGGGGAGGAGGAAGTGGGAAAGGGGGAAGTGGGGAGGGGGGCGCTGGACGTGAGGGAAGGGGGTGGGTGGGTGGGTGGCTGAGAAAGGGGAGGGGTAGGGATGGAAAATAAAGATGATGGGTGGGAATAGCAAAAATGACGGTGCCAATAGTAATGGCCTGATTATTTTACATAATTTAATAATGTTAAGGAACTTAAGAATGATCTGTTTGTTTTCCAGTTGCCCGTCCTCGTGAAGTACATTCGGGTAAAAATAACTACTACTTCCATTTATCGGATGGAACTTCCTCAACTGAAACAAATTTATATTCACAAAAGTTAAATTGTATCGTTTGCTAAATGTATATTGAGATTGGTAAAATTTGATTTTAAATATTGGTAAACGTGATCTCATTATTTAAGGCCTTAGTTTGAGATGTTAGTTTTTGATTTTTAAAATAAAATATATATGTTACAAGTTGAGTTTTTAACTATTTTTAAAATTATTTTTAGTATTTTTTAAAATCACAAGAGGATTTTAATTTTTAGTTGAGTTGTAAAAAAATGATTTTAATTTTTCAAAAGAATTAAAAAAAGTTAAAAACTGGCAACCATCTAAAACATGGCATAAATGTCCTGCATTACATTACAATTTTTCCTAGGCTTAATTTTATTTGTCATAGTAATGTGTAAACTCTAGGCACTTTTAAAAGTTTGTGACACTGACACAGAGTCCCTTCCTTTCTTTAGATTTTGTTTCTTTAAAAAATTTATCGTTCTTTTTTCCTTTTTATCACATATCATTTCTAGTATCAAAATTTAGGAGATCTGTATCAATTTTTTAGAAGTATTATTCATATAATAAACACATAATAATTTATACAATGCATTTTTATTATCTCTCTCCATCACATTACCTATTACATTCAACATTTATCTCTCTTTTATCCCTTTTCCTCTCATTGTTGTATAAACTTGTTATAGATACGAGTACAAATATGTTTTCTCTTTTTTCCTTTGGATTTAACTTTTAAGGACTATCATGTCTTTTCTAGTCCCGTAAGTTCTATTAATAAATTAGTATTTTTATTACAAGGTCAAATATTCATCTCTAGGTTCATTCATTAACATTATGTTTGGTTGTACTCACAAAAAAAAAGTTATATTTGGTTGTGCTGAGATATGATAGAAATAGAAGAATGAAGAGAAAAATGAAAGAGAAATACATTATTTCTATTGTTTGGTGAAGTAGAAAAATATTTGAGAAGTCTGGAAAGTGAGTGGACCCCACATAATTTATATTTTTTCACTCTTTTGGGGAGAAATAACAAAGGAATCTGTTGAATAATATATCTCTAAGTCTCACATATTTCAAGGTAAAAAAGAATTGAAAGGACTTATAGCAATATAAAATATTCTCATAAATGTAAGTTTCAATATTGGGAACCAAACAACCGATTTTGCAAATCCTATAATCGATTTCAAATTAATTTAAAAAATCTCTCATATTACTTCTATTAAACCAAATAACTAAATTTTCTATTTATTTTATTTCTTACCTATTTTTCTCACATCAAACAACCTATAAATCATCTTTATCTTCTAGAGCCGGTAAAATGGGCTAACTCGATCGGGCCAACCCGCAAAAGTGTAGGGCTCGGACACCTATTTTAGTAGCTCGAATAACTCACAGACTTTTTAGCCCAGCTCGATAAAGCTCGCTACCCGAAAAAACCCACAAAAGGCCAGGTAGACCACAAAAATCGGGCTACCCGTAAAAATGAAGGGCTCAGGCACCTATTTTAGAAGTCTGAATAACTTTTGGGCTTTTTAGCCAAGTCCGTTACCCGCATGGAGTCGGGCCAGGTAGCTCGAATTGACAACTCTATTGTCTCCTCACTATTTCTTTCTTTCCAATTCTCTTTTTCCTATTTCTCTCTTCTCTATTTCCCTCCTCCCACCAAACAAAATGTAAGTAAAGTCTTAAACGTGACTTGAAATGAATCACCTTATAAGGATGATCCAAACTCAAGTTTGACATCCAATCCAAATGATGTGAAAATTTAGATACATTTTCAAACACTTTTTTTTATTGTGATTTTCATGTTATCCAAATCACATTAGCAACTCAAGTATTTCTTTTTTCACCCCTCTTTTTTTCTATTCTCATTCCTCTCCTTTTCCTAGTTTTTTTTTAAAATACCTCCAATCACTTTTAGAAATTACTTCTCAAAAATAAATTTAATCAAAATTATTCTCCTTATAAAAATTAATATTTAAAAATGTACTTGTTAAAAATACTTTCAAAAAGTAACTTTTCAAAGCTAAATTGTAAAAAATGCTTCCAAAACTGAATTTCTAGAACTATATTCATAAATTTGCTTTTGATTGTTTCTGGAAATTTTCAGAAATTAATTTTTGAAAGTCTAATTTTATAATGAATTTTTTCAGTCATTAGAAACAAAAAAAAAATTGTCTCTAAATTGTCCCAAGTTCTGGAAACTATTTTCATAAATATAAAATTTTACCATGAAATTTTTCATTCATTAAAGATGTAAAAAATTCTATCTCTAAATGATGTCAACCTCTCCACCCCATATTGTTATCTTCTTTAATCTAGTGCCTTCAATCCTCCACTAAATCACTTTAACTCTCACACCTCATGACATCACCACTCTCACTCAAAACCACCACCACTTTCACTCTCTCTCATTCTCTCTTCATTTTACAATTTCCGAAACTCATATCTACAAGTGGGGGTATGAGAGGGGTTTGGGATATGATTTGTATCTTGGATAGGAGTAGGAGAAATAATTATCTATGACCCTAACAATATGTTTGGTTTTAGAAGAGAAATGGGAAAGAAGAAAAATAGAGAAGAGAAAAGGTGGTGAAAAATAGAGAAGATTTATAGGTTGTTTGGTATGAGAGAAAGTGAACAAAAATAAAGAGAAAATGTTGTTTGATTAAGTACAAATTGAGAATAGAGAAAGTGATAACTTGTCAAATAGACAACAATGCCCTTTCTCCCAAGTCCCGATGTCATTGTAGTTTCTCAATGAAAACAAGGGTATATGAAAAAAAACTTAAAACACCTCATTCTCTTTCGGACTTTCTTCACAAAGCAGAGCAGAAAGAATTTTTCTGTGGGACCCACATGATGTGTGCATAAATTGCATATTAATTTAAGGTAGTTTGACATCTTAATTGTGCATAATCATGCATATTAGTTAGTTAAAGCATGCATTTTTATTCCTTTTAGTTCATATCACTATTTTTTTATATTTTATTTTGTAGGTGGAGAATTTTGGGCCCAATTTGACTGTTAATTGATGCCAACTGGTGATGGGCAAAGCCCAACTCTATTTCCAAGTATAAAAGCTAATTGAAGAAACAATTTGAGGGGTCGAAAAAATGAAATCAAGAGTAGCCACATTTTGCGAGGATATCAAGAGCAAAAGTTCAACACCTTTGGAAGCAAAGCTCTGGGAATTCTACCAAATTTAACAAGACAATGAGCTTCAAAGAACGAAATTAAATTTCCTTCTATTTTCCATTTCCTTCTTTTTAGTTTTGTTGAATCATCATGTTTGAATTCATAACTATTGGTTTTAATTTAGATATGACTTAGTAGACTTATTTTTCTGGGAATTGGGACTAGCCCAATGTTACATTGATTATTATGTGTTAAAAATTTCTGTGTTATGTTAAATTAGTTTTGATTCAATTATTGGTGTGCTTCATGCCTGTGAATATGAATGACCACATATTTGCTTGATCTTAGATATTAGGGGAAGAACTTAAAGGTGAATTTTAATATTGGAAAGGATTTGATTTAAATTTAATTACCACGAAGGTAGAAATTAATTTAATCAAATACGTTATTATATCCTGAAAGGGAATAATAATTATATTAGTGGGTGCTTCTAGGGTGAAACACCTTGCGGGTGTATCACCGGTGGATCTACCCTATTTTAACTTAATTGACATGCTACAATGAGTTTATTTACCTGTTAATTATTTTAGGTTTCTCTCCCCATAATAATAAGAATTGCTGTCAAGGACCTATCTCAAACTCTAGATTTTGGGCAGCAGTATATCACCCGAAGGAGAAAGACCCACAAACCACAAACAAGGGTATTGACTTGAAAAAAAAAAGCAAAATGACTTGCACCAAAACAAAAATGGTATTTACAAAAAAAAAAATGGTGAAATGGTTGCCTGCAAGTCTGTAACCGTGTTCAAATCAACAATGGTTGTTCCGACAAAAAAAAAATCAATAATGGCTGCTAAAAAAAATGAAATGCGCTTGTTGCAAGTCTGCAATAGTCCTTCAAACTAAAATGCACTTGTTAAAAATGACAAAACAAAATCGCGCCCTTGCGAAGAAAAAGCAAGTATGAACGCTGCCAAATAAAATGGTCCAGCAGCTATAGTGTCAATGGTCCAACAGCAAATGGTTGGGTATGGGTAATTATGGAGGAGAGGAGTGGAGAAGAGTAAACTTTCTCAGTTGTTGGTATATACAGGGAAAGATTGTGAAACAATGTAGTGAGATTTATAATGGTGCACAAAGCAATTTGTAATCCTACAACTAGTTTTATAACATTTAATGGAGGGGCCAATGATAAATAAATGAAAAAAACACACAACAGGTTTTAGGTAATTCATCCTAGCCCTTCAATCAACATAACTTAAATCTAACGGTGACTAGCCTATGTGTCACCGGTGACACACCCGCGAGGTGTTTCACCCTAGACTCACCCTATATTAGGATAATTCTCCTTTAAAATTAATTAAACATAATAAAAGGGAAGATCTTTACATAATCTTTGGTGTACATTGTGGTAAATCCTAATCCTTGGAAGCTTTTAGATTTGATTTTATGCATTTCACAAATATATTTCCTTTTTTATTTGATTTAATAATTTAGATTTTATTTTTATTGTTTAACCAAATCTTTATCTTTCTCACTTTCAAATTTAATTGGGTGCGTTTAGATAACTTAATTATAGATAATTAATAGTTAAGAATATAATCCCTGTGGAAACGATATCTTTTATACTACTAGACCCACACACCATTTCTCTTTCCTCAATTTCACTTTAATACCAAATAAGGTTGATTCTTTATCTCTTCTTCCCATATTCTCTCCCTCCTATCTCTTTCTCTTCTTTTTCACCAATATCAAACAAAGGCTATGTTGCTAAGTGTTCTGGGGTACTACCAGAGATGACCTTCCACCTACACACGCCGACATAATGACATTACCTAGCTAACCAAGAGACCCGACGTCACCAGGTCGACATCAACATCACGAGGACTTTGCACGACGACACGTTATCCGACATCACTTCCTGGACCCCGACATATCGACATAACAATGACGTCCCGCGCGTATCGACACGTCCCTGATAGCGCGTGATCACGACGATTGCGGAAGACCGTTACGGTCATAACTTTTCCCGCCATATTTACTCTATATATACCCCGGATTAACACACCTCAGGTACGCATTCTGTTCATACCTACTGTTACTCTGTTGGACTGATATCTTACGTTGAGCGTCGGAGTCCCTGCAGGTACACCCTGCCCCGCCGCGGATCGTCATCGCTAGCATCTTCGAATCTTTCTTCCACGCTACCAGTCACCCTCAAGTTCTCTGAAGATCATTGGCGCCGTCTGTGGGGAACGAAATTTTGAACAAGATTCCCGTTCTTGGATCTTCAGAAACCGGAAACTCATATCCTTGACGCTTGCAGAAGGACCAGTCATGGTAGGAACCAGAAGCACATCCTCCGCCCATTCCGTCCCGATTAACAATTCTGCACCTGGGGTAACCTCAGCAACGGGCCCTGCACTCGTATCTGCTGCAACTGGGGCCGTCTCCGCCACCGCGGGAATACCACCCCCACACCCGGGAACCGTTCGTCCCAGGACGACCGCCCAGACACCACATGCTGGGACGGCCCCACCAACATCTCCGCAAGAGCCACCAACGCGTGACCATCTCCTGGAAATCATCCGCCGCCAAGAGGGGCTTCTGGGGGAATATTTGCGCCGCCTTGAAGTTTTGGAAACTGATCACCACGCACAGGCAATGCACCGACGGATCCTTGACGAACGCCGCCCAGAACTGCGCCGCATCATTGGCGGCCAGCAGAACAACGAAGGCCATCCCTCTCCTCAACAAAATCAATCATCACCTTCAAACCGCCGCGCGCCGACGTCACCCCAAGCCTCGGCTCAATCCGTGCACTCAAACACTCGCCCCAAGCAGAAAACTCACCGGGCGGAAGAAGAATCCCGCAACGCGATGGACGACGAGGTAATACAAGTGGTATTGTCGTTTTCAGAACGAATTATGCTTTTTCCCGTGGATAAGCGATTTGAGAAGGTCCCAGTACCGGAGCTCTAACGGGGGATAAGATTCGCCCTAACGGTTATGTAGAACTCCTCGTCACCTTCGGCCAGCCTCCTCTCTCCAAGACAGAAAAGGTCCGGTTTCTCGTGGTGGACTGCCCCACAACCTACAACACCATCCTCGGCAGGCCGACATTAAACGGCATAGGGGCAATAATCTCAACAAATCATCTGGTCATGAAGTTTTGGAGTGACGCGGGCGACGTCATCAGTCTTCGTGGTGACCAGGTTATGGCGAGATCATGTTACAAGGAGTCTTTGAAGATCGCCAGGCCAGATAAAGGTGTAATTTTAGAAAAGGCTGATGACAACCCAGCAGCGGTCGGGGTATTGTTAGCTGACCTCGACGTTCGAGAGGACTTCGCCGAAACGCGACCGGTTCCAGAGGGCGACTCAAAATCCCTGCAGATTGGATCCTCCCCAGAGCAGGTCGTGATGGTAGGTTCCGGCATGACATCCCAAGGTTTACAGCGACTCCCAGCTTGTGGTATCTCAGGTAAATGGAGACTATCAGGTCAAGGACCCACTGCTCCTCAAATATCTTGAGGTGGTAAGGCGCATCATTCCCAGCTTCTCGCAAGTCGAGATCCATCACATTCCTAGGGAACGAAATGCCAGGGCCGACATCCTTTCCAAACTGGCCAGCACAAGGTCATCCGGGAACAGTAGGTCCGTCATCCAGGAAGTCGTGACCACACCTACCGTGATGCTAACCATCAACATAGATAGATGCTGGTACACCGACATCCAGAACTACCTGGGAAATGGGACACTCCCCAGCGACCCCGACCAAGCACGCCGTATACAAAGGCAAGCGGCACGGTATTGCATAATCGACGGATGCCTCTATAGGCAAGGCCTGGCACAACCATTGATGAAGTGCATCTCGGGTGATATGCTCGACTATGTAATGGCGGAAGTACATGAGGGCGTATGCGAACACCACCCCGGGGGCCATTCCCTAGCCCGCAAGATCCTTCGCGCAGGCTATTATTTGCCCACCATGGAGGCAGACTCAATGGAGTATGTCAAGAAATGCTCGCAATGTCAGAAACATGCCGACATCCACCGGGCTCCCGCCGAGACGTTGACATCTATTCTAACCCCTTGCCCATTCTTTTGGTGGGGCGTAGATATTTTGGGGCCATTCCCCCAGGCTCCGGGGCAGTTGAAGTATCTCACAGTAGCAATCGACTACTTTACCAAGTGGATCGAGGCCTTACCACTTGCAAAGATCACCGGAAAAAACCTCTCGAAGTTTATCTACCGATTCGTGATCTGTAGGTTCGGGATCCCGAACACCGTGGTGACAGATAACGGCACACAGTTCACCGATAAGGGATTTCAAGAGCTTATGTCGGATTTCCACATTAATCACAGGTTCTCCTCCGTAGAACACCCTCAGACCAATGGCCAAGCCGAAGCCGCCAACAAGGTGATCCTTAAAGGACTCAAGAAACGTCTCGACACTGCCAAAGGACTCTGGGCAGACCAATTACCCAATGTCTTATGGGCCTATCACACCACTCCCCACTCCACGACCGGAGAAACACCGTTGGTAGAAGTCGGCGAGCAAAGCCTCAGCCTCCAAAAGTATGACCTGCAAACTAACGACCAGAGGCTTCGAGAGGAGTTAGATTTGATCGAGGAAGTCCGGGAAAGGGCCTCGATCCGTGAAGCGGCAATCAAGTCGCGGTCAGCTAGACGACATGACAAAACAGTCGTTCCACGAACCTTCGACGTCGGTGATTTGGTATTTTGAAGAGCGGACGTCGGCAACAAGAATGCCGCCCAAGGAAAGCTGGCAAAAAATTGGGAAGGGCCATACCGAGTCATGGCCAGCACGGGAACCGGGGCCTATCGTCTTGAAACGCTACCCGGAGAACCCATACCTCGAACCTGGAACGCGGATAAACTCCGCAGGTATTTTAGTTGATTCGTAAATTGTAAATTTACCACCATGTAATATTGTTCCGCAGCAATAAAAGAGCTTATTTCATCATATTATTCATTTTACGAGTCGGGCATAACCCCGAACAAAATTCAAGTCGGGCACAGCCCCGAAAGAGCCATGTGAGTCGGGTACAACCCCGAACGAGATTTACAAGACGGGTACAACCCCGAACGGGACTCAAGTCGGGCACAGCCCCGAAAGAGCCATGCGAGTCAGGTACAACCCTGAACGGGATTCAAGTCGGGCACAGCCCCGAAAGAGCCATGCAAGTCGGGTATAACCCCGAACGAAATTTGCAAGTCGGGTACAACCCCGAACGAGATTCAAGTCGGGCACAGCCCCGAAATCGTTGTTAGAATCGGATACAACACCGAACGCGCTACGACACAAGGCGCACCGTGAAAGACTTAAACAAAACCATAATGAAAACTTAGGGGTCAAACCAATATGAAACAAAAGTATATAATAGAAGGCAACTTGTTTAAGGACTACCTGGCTCAAATAATAATAAAAATGTGTAATCAAAAAATCAGTACAAACATAAACCGGCATTCCGGCCCTTCACTCCTGCGGACCAGCGTCACCCTGGGGATTCGGATCCACCTTTTCCGAGGCATACACCTCTCCTGGCTCACCGGCAACAGTCGAGGTCAACGCACCATCAGGTCCTCTCTCGGCATTTGCATCCGGATCTTCTTCATCATGCAACGGTGGGGACTTGGGCTCTTCGTCCCCAGGGGTGCCTTCCACCTTTCCCGTAGGGAAAACATCATACCATTTCCCATCCTCAACCGTGCACATCGTTGACATTCCCTTGGTGTTCAGGTCGACCCCAGGATTCAGGAATTTCATTTGTTTGATGGCAAAGTAGAAGTACATATCGGCAGCATCCTCCCAAAGGGTTTCAGTCTCCTCGAGCTTCGCCTTCAACTCCACTACCTCGCCCTCAAGGGCCTCCCGAGATTCCTCAGTTTTTTGAAGGAGCGATTGAGAAGTCGATGCAGCCAGCTCAGCAGCCTTCCTGGTCGAGGTCAAGGTCTCCACCTGCTTCGTCAGGTCGGCATTGGTCGTCATCAACTTGTCTCTCTCCTCCGTTAAAGACTTAACAGTAGAAAGGACTTTCTGCATCTCCACCTCATCGGCCTCCAGCTTGGTCGTCATCTTCTCTAGATCCTTCTTCATGGGAACGAAGGCGGCAAGATCCCGAGATGCCCCCATTAAGTACCTCGACATCATTGAGAACTTCATTCCCCATTCGGAGGCAGCCCCGAGGATCTGATCAATCTCCTCAGTGGACTTGTCCTCGAACATCGCGCGGCCTTGCGCCTCCAAATGCTTGTTTACCTCCTCAACGCTCATGTCAGAAGCAGGCAGCCCGACACCAAAAGTCAGGGTCTTCTTACCCTTATCACCAATCAGCGAAGCTGAGGATGAGCCCTTTGACTGATTGTCAAGTTGTTTATGCTGAGGAGGTGGACAGGGAATCGTTACCTTGATCCATTTAGAATTATGGTCGGCCGCATCAGTCTCTGACTCAGGGGCCTCACTCCTCTTCTGAGAATCCCGGAGGGCCTTCTTCGCTTTCCTCTCCACCAGCTTCTCTTGTTGACGCGATTCCATCTCAACTGCAAAAATAAAGAGACAAACGCCATCAGCACAGGGGTTAGTTGAAAAAAATAATAATGACTATTCTAGACGGATATTTACCCAGGAGATCTCTAGTCGCCAACCCGCCGTTTTTTATCACGGACTTACAATCTAGGATACCATGTTTTTCAACAAACTTAACAATGGCGGCTGCCGTCTTCTGCTCCCCATTCGACAAAGATTTGAAGTCGACGGTGTAAGCGCTCGAGTCCCTTTCATAAAAACCGGTATTCCAGTAGGGGTTAATGATCAACCTTCCATCCTCATGATACACGGATTCTCTTCCCGCGCCTTTGGGAATCACGAAGACAAACTTGTCTTTAAAGTTGCAATATGATTCATAGTAGGCTTCAAAGATTTTTCCCCCGGATCCAGCCCGAAGCGGCAGCCAAGAGTACCTATCCGACGACTCCTTCACCGCCAAGGGCCGAAAGAAATAGAAGAAGACGACACTGCTAAGCTCTAAACCGAGCGCATGGCACAAGATCTCAAAGCTTCTTATGAAGCCCCATCCATTGGGGTGTAGCAGCGATGGGGCCACCTCCAGATGCCCCAATACCTCGAGCTCGAACCACATTAACGGCATCCAAACCCCGAGGTCGGCAAATACGGTTTTATACATAGGGATGAAGAAATTCTCATCCAAATCCCCCTGGCTACAGATTCTGTCGTCCTCCTTGGGGCACCTCAGAGCCCATTCTTTCTCCTTGCCTGGTTCCACCCATTCGACATCACGGAACGCTTGCCTCAAGTCGACGCTCGTCGCGTAAATACTGGATGTCCCCAAAGCCTCCGTGTCAACCCAATTCATGTCTTCCAAGCCCTTCGACACTGGATAGTTAGAGGCCGGCAAGGTATGTACTTTCCGCCTACCCATCTCGGACCTGCTCAAAAGTCCGCCAACAAAGTCAGTAGAGTGAGATGGAGGTTCCACCCCGGGACGACTGGGGTTCATCCCGGAGGACCTGACAGGAAACACCTCAGGATAACCCCATTTCCTTAAAATATGAGTAGTCTTACGCACTGTCTCTTGCTGCGACAGCCAAAGGTCATCCGGCTTGGGACCACTCCTACGCCTCGGAACTAAATCCGGGATGGATGGATCCTCAGCCTCCTCATTCACCACAATACACCGCCGTCTCCATTCGACAACAAGTGTTTTGGCCCCAGCCCTCGTGAGTACCATGATAAAAAGAACAAGTTAAAAAGAAAAGACGGTACCTTTATGCACCTCGGCAGAAACCCTCTTGAACTCTTCATAAAAATCCGCAACACCAAAGTTCATACACTGCACCCGTGCCCTAGGTGGAGAAAAGCTGGAAGCTTGTGAAGGTTTGTACGGGGAAAAGGGGCTCTAAGCAGAGGAACAGAGCAGCAGAGGGTCACTGGGAGTATGGCACAATGGAGAAGTAAAGAGAAAAGTGGGAAACGGTTCCCTCCAATTCCACATATAAATTTCAACGAACGGTTCAGATTATGCTAGATGGTAAGGCCCACTGGCCCATTACCGTCGGATTAAGACACGTGGCGGGAATAGGAAGAGACGCGACCTTAATTCAGAATAACGGGTTACTTTTTGGTAATACCAAAAGACACCCTGAAACCCGAGATGACCACGACGGCGAGAACCCATATAAGGCCACATCACGAATGTTCACCATGAGTCGGACTAATAACTCGACCATCCTCGCACGAAATGATCGACTTGGGGGGCAACTGTTCTGGGGTACTACCAGAGATGACCTTCCACCTACACACGCCGACATAATGACATTATGACGAGAATCCAAGGAGAAATTGGGGAATGCTCATAATAAGAAAATTGGGGAAATTGTTAAACAAGAAAAATGCGTGAATGGAGAAGGCAGAAGATGGAATGGAAAAATGATAGACGTCACACTTCCAAGGATGGAAGATAAGCCTAAGAGTTATACACACAAAGGGATGAAGGACCTTTGATAAAACTCAATTCTTGAATTAACAAGAAAATTAGAGAAACACTCTCCCATATAAAATAAAATTCTGATTCAAACTTGTCTTGTAAATTCTGCAGGCATGATGCGCCCCTTTTAAAGGTGCCTACAATCCTTGCATGGCTTTTCACATTCAGCCACTTAATTCTCCTAATAATTCTATTAAAATTTAGAAACATAACAACCAACAAGGATTAAAGTTACATAATTCAACCATCAATTGGCCGCCCCTTAGGAGAAACATAACGGCTCCAATATTGAATTGTGGCTGCTTCATTCAATGTATAACCGCTACATTGCAATGCTTGTCTCCCCCCTTCAATTTGTAACAACTTTCTTCTTGATGGTTGTAATTTCTTTGTCCCCTTGCATTGATTCAGCCGCAACAATTTTTGTAACTGTCCAGACAAAATAAGTCAGCCAAATAACTCCAAGTTAGCCGCCCACATGTAGCTTCTTGTATAGCCTTCTTATGTCTGGTTGGATTCACATCATACCCTCCTTCTTCGAGAAGATTCGTCCCGTATCTTAAAGCTTTATTTATTTGCTTAATTTAATTTACTAACTAATGCAGAAACTCAAAAGCTTCCTCCTGGATCAAATACAACTTGAATAAATTCAGATTTGTTCCTTTCCAATGGTTGCAATCCGTGGAGCACCTCTCTTGTCAACACTCCCTCACCTTCCTGCAATCAATAATGATTACCAATACACAAAGTATGCAAAATTTCTTTGTCAAGCACATATGATTCAGCCCCAAAATGTTTATGAAAATGTGCAGCTTGGATACTATTCGTAAAAACAAATAACTCCATGTGTTGGTTTTCATCATCCTCAAGAGGTTGTGTTTCAACATCGGGCTGGATGTACAATGGAGCACTTGGAACAATATCAACAAGCTTCCTCTTCAAACATAGGGGTTGGTGTATTGCATTCACATGCCCATCCTCTTGTTCCTGTAATTTAACATCACAAACAGTAGAACAATCGTTAACAAATAAAATTTCCTCGCTCTTTTTCTGTAGTTCTTTTTCTATTTCTTCTATCTGTTTTTCTTCTCTTTCTTTTTCTTCTTTTTCTCTCATTTTTTCTTCACTCTCTCTTGCTTCTTTTTCTCTCCTTTCTTTTTCTATTTTTATTTTCAATGTCAGCTGATCAGCATGTACAGCGTCAGATGATAAACATATCAACTTAATCTTTCGTCCACCATGCATAAAAGAAATAGAAGGCCTCTCAGGATTTATACTTTTTTTATAAAACCATGGCCTCCCTAATAGCATATGGCATGTCTCCATGGGTGCAATATCACAAAGAACTTCGTCTTCATATTTCCCAATAGAGAATTTAATCGTTGCTTGTCCATATGAAGTAGGCAGGTGTAACTTCTCAACCACCCTGCTGCTCACAACATTTCTAAAGTTGAATTGATCTACTGCAACCAAGAACAAATGACCTTCGAAGGAACACCTGGTATAGTAAATTTCCATCGCCATTCCAAACCCAGAGCCGAAGCTTTGATACCAAATGACGAGAATCCAAGGGGGGGGTTCGTTTTACAGATCTATCTAGGTTGGAATGCTCATAAGTAAGAAAATTGGGGAAATTGTTAAACAAGAAAAATGCGTGAATGGAGAAGGCAGAAGATGGAATGGAAAAATGATAGACGTCACACTTCCAAGGATGGAAGATAAGCCTAAGAGTTATACACACAAAGGGATGAAGGACCTTTGATAAAACTCAATTCTTGAATTAACAAGAAAATTAGAGAAACACTCTCCCATATAAAATAAAATTCTGATTCAAACTTGTCTTGTAAATTTTGCAGGCATGATGCGCCCCTTTTAAAGGTGCCTACAATCCTTGCATGGCTTTTCACATTCAGCCACTTAATTCTCCTAATAATTCTATTAAAATTTAGAAACATAACAACCAACAAGGATTAAAGTTACATAATTCAACCATCAATTGGCCGCCCCTTAGGAGAAACATAACGGCTCCAATATTGAATTGTGGCTGCTTCATTCAATGTATAACCGCTACATTGCAATGCTTGTCTCCCCCCTTCAATTTATAACAACTCTCTTCTTGATGGTTGTAATTTCTTTGTCCCCTTGCATTGATTCAGCCGCAACAATTTTTGTAATTGTCCAGACAAAATAAGTCAGCCAAATAACTCCAAGTTAGCCGCCCACATGTAGCTTCTTGTATAGCCTTCTTATGCCTGGTTGGATTCACATCACATTACCTAGCTAACCAAGAGACCCGACGTCACCAGGTCGACATCAACATCACGAGGACTTTGCACGATGGCACGTTATCCGGCATCACTTCCTGGACCCCGACATATCGACATAAAAATGACGTCCCGCGCGTATCGACACGTCCCTGATAGCGCGTGATCACGACGATTGCGGAAGACCGTTACGGTCATAACAACTTTTCCCGCCATATTTACTCTATATATACCCCGGATTAACACACCTCAGGTACGCATTCTGTTCATACCTACTGTTACTCTGTTGGACTGATATCTTACGTTGAGCGTCGGAGTCCCTGCAGGTACACCCTGCCCCGCCGCGGATCGTCATCACCAGCATCGTCGAATCCTTCTTCCACGCTACCAGTCACCCTCAAGTTCTCTGAAGATCACTAAGAAAGGAACATATTTTGAAAAATATTTCTTAAAATCTTATAATTATTCACAACCATAGATGTTTGTTTATATTTAAAAGGAATATATTGTGTATGTTTTACACTACCCTTTATTTGTTTGTGTAGAGTCTACAAAGAAAGAAAGACAAAAGACACATAACAAAGATTAATTAACAATCTCGTTTGGTTTAATAATAGGGAGAGGAGTGAGTGATATTTTTTTCATGGAACCACCTGAATTTTAAATCTACGTGAGAGGAGAAAGTGAGGAGAGAGGGTTGGTTTTATCAAAATGTCTTTTTTATCTAAACAATAAACATATAAGAGGAATGTACAAAATTTAGGAGGATATTTTAATAACTTATAAAATTAATAAATCTCTCTTTTATTTTTAATAACTAAATAATTATTCAAATTAATTTCTTTTCTATATTTTTTCTAACTCTCTCAAACCAAACAATCTTTATTTCTATCCAAATTTATCCCATTTTCTCTCTTCTCTATCTTTCTCCCATATTTCTCCGCTTAAATCAAATAGAACATGAGTTAAAAGTGTGCAATCAACCCTCTAAATTTGATTCTTCTCAGGGGAACAAAAAAATCATGTTCTAGGCAAATTATCAAATATTTAAAAAAAAAACTTTTGCAACATCACATGGACAAACCAAGTAAAATAATATTTATATAAGGTTTAAATATGTTTTTAGTTCCTCCAAAATACATTCATTTTCATTTCAGCCCCTCTAAAAATTGTTTTTTAGCTTTTCGTCCTAAAAACATTATTTTTTTTTTCAAAATAGTTCTCACCGTTAGACTAGCTTAACAACATGCTGATATGGTCATTACCATGTTAGTTGACGTCACAATATTCTTCTTCAACCTCATTTTCGTAACCTAAGACATATGGCAATTTTCGTAACCTAAGACATATGGCATGCCATTTTTTAGGCCTTTGTCTATTCTTCCAACTCTTAACAACCTTAAAACGCCATTGTTACACATATGAGGTGGGTAGACCTCACATCATTTAAAGACTATACTTATTATCAAAAAAGTGAATCTCTTTCACATTGTTATCACTATCAACACCTTTATTACCACCCTTCTCACCATCATTCTCATTCTCAACACCCTATCTAATGATACCCTCATTTCCAGCGTCATCCCTATTACCTCCTTCCAAATCACTCATACCACCATTTGTAAGTGTCTCCCACACTCCATCACAGCAAGCACAATAAGTATAACAAACAAATATTTAAGACAACAAAAATTATGGTTCGTAAGAGACGATGAATAATATTAAGTGAGAGGTTTTGTCCAAAAAGTACTCTTTCATTTATTATGCAATTTAATAAAATATTAAATTTGCTAAATGACAAACCTGATGCCACATAAGAGTAAGAATGTCATATCAGCATCTATATTAACAAACACTTCAGCAAAACTAACACAACTCTAACGATGGAGACTATTTTGAAAAGGAATAATTTTATGAGTACGAAAAACTAAAAAAAAGTAGGGGGATTAAAATAAAAATATTTTAATGACTAAAAGCATATTTAATCTTTTATTTAAAATATCTTACCCACTTAAAAAACAGAACTAACATTGGAAGACTTCTATTCTAAAAATTCTTAATCTGAAATGTAACATCGTTTATATTTCCAACAAAAACTAGATTCAAGTGAAAGAAATAACATAATCAGGAGCTAATGTTCTAGGCAACATAATGCAGACATGATTCACAGCATTGATAAATGTAGGGTCATAGACTCCTTAGACAAGTACTAACAATGTTGCCCTTTAGCTCAAAATCTAGAAATGACTTTCATTAAGCTAATCAGTACATGGAATCATTATACAACTAGAATTTTAAAATATACACTTTATAATCAGCAGGGAGAATCAAGGATACATATGGCTTACTTGAAAGCTTACCCCCATCACCGGTATAAAATTTTAAAGGCATGGGACAGCTTCTTCTTGATAATGCTTTAAACTATTTTAGATTCCATCTAGATGTAAGATAATTAAGATGATAAATGTTCAAGCTACAAGACTGATTTAGCTAGCAACTTGGCAACCTTTAGGCTACTAAGCTGACAAAATTTGTCAATGAAATTGTGAGACATCCTTCTCAAATTTAGGTGAAGTGGTAGTCTTTATTGGAGCCCAGATATCTGCACCATTGCTCTCAGCAACTCCAATAGTAAATGACACAGGAACAAGACATAACCCTCTACTCCTCAGGCTGCATGGCTCTAT
Organism: Sesbania bispinosa; assembly: GCA_026901365.1. Taxonomy (NCBI): domain Eukaryota; kingdom Viridiplantae; phylum Streptophyta; class Magnoliopsida; order Fabales; family Fabaceae; genus Sesbania; species Sesbania bispinosa. Next base: position 21,818 of record QLOH01001051.1, read on the forward strand.
ACCCTGAACACCCAACAATTCTATTTAATACTAGTCAATTAAAAAAACCACCTAGCATATATAGTAAACTAGAGGAAAAATTTTATCCATCTAATTTGATGTGGTTCCTTTTGTCGTGTACATGAACAATAAGAATTGTTTAAAGACAAGTTGACAAAATCCCTGCACAAGGGTTCTTGTTGGTTTAATAAAATATTCAATAAATATGATGTTGAAAATGCCACTGTGGTAGTATTCATGTATGCTCACCTGCATCTTGGTTGTTGGTGAAGTCTCCAGGTAAGGAGCACTCAGCAGCTGTTAAAACAGGAAAAGAAAACCTTTGCATAAGATCAAAGTTATATTGAACAAATTTTGGAATTTGCAGTGTCTTTTTATGTCCATGTATTTAAGCATATGGAGCAAGCAACAATCTTTTCATCACTGTACTTAACATTTCCACTTCAAGAGAATAATAAGACCTTTCTTTTTACTTCATCCAACAAGCTGTTTAATACAAGGTCAATTGACAGAAAGTTGACAACAGAGATACAAATTCACTGAAAATAAATATCTTATTTCATGGCTTGATATGAAGTTCCCTCTCTCTAGAGAAACTAAATCTAAATATTATATGCAACTTCATTTTTTCAGGTATGGTCCAAACTAGACCCAGGGAACATTAGGAATGCTCTAAGGTGATATATGAAGATAGCATCCAATTTGTCTTCCCTAAATGCAGAAATATATTATTGAAATGTGTTCATCAAGAAATTTACATCAGGACCAAAGATCACCATGACTTAATTTATGTCCAAGTATTAAACCAGTTACTAGGATATTTATCATTGTAATTTCAGCGTAATGTAGCAAGAATGGCCAAACCTTAACTTGTTTATGAAGGAAGCCTATGTAGTCCGTTGCCTCCTTTAGAACAGAAGATGTATCTGTCTGCAGTGAGAATTAGAGAGTCTTTAGACTCAGGGAAACTTAGAACAATTCATTTCATTGATAAACAATAACAGTTAGGCTATTACATATAAGCACTTCCTAAACTTTTTTGCTATTCAAGTCAAATAAGCATAACAGGCATATGATATATCTTATATGCAAGATCACCATTCATCAAATGGAGCTTTAAACAGGAGGCTGGAATTAATTTGCAGTAAATGCCACCAGATATAAAAACAACTAATTGTAAATTGTCAAATAATACATTGTGCCTGGAATTATTGCTGTATACCTTTCCATATGGTGAAACAAGCTGCTGAAGAGCAACAATTCGTTCACCAAGCTTTTCCTTCCTATCCTATTGACAGAAACATCAGAAATGTTATCCAAAAATGGAAAAGAGAGAGAGAGAGAAATATAAAAGGAAAGTTTGCTTTCAATGAAGAAAATCATTGATCTCACAACTTTGAGCATCAAGGACAGTTTCATGCATGAGGTTGGTTGAATACCAGTCTTGCTTTTAAGAGAAAATAAAGTATCAAGGACATTGGAGTACATAGTCATTATGACTTTTTTTATTCCTCTCAGAGTAAACTGTTATTTTGGTCCCTAAAAGATTAGATTGAAATCAATTTGGTCCATTAAGGATAAGTGTCAATTGTCAAGTGACACCAATTTAATCCTCTAAAGAAATTGACATCAATTTAGTCCCTTAATGATAAAAAAATGATACCAATTCAGCCCCTCAATCATAGAAAGTTCACATCAATTTAGTCCCTCAATCTCATGGTTTGTCCATAAAAGGATGATTTTCATGTCACTAGTGTAGATGCATATACTTGTAGATATATTATATGCAGGTTTTGATGATGCCAATGGAAAGAAAATGAGTTCACTAAATTGACAAAAGGAATTGGCAAAAGAAAGAGCTAGACAACAAAGTCAATACAAGATCAAGAAGCAATGTTAATACAAGATCAAAGACAAGAAGGTGTATTAGATAAGTATTAGTCTAGTTAGATAAAATGTCAAAAGAATTCTAGAATTTGCAAGTTACTTGGCCTTAAATATAAAATTTAAGGGAAATGTTTTTATAAGGTAAAATCAGTTCAAAAGGAAATTTTTGAACTGGTAATCGATTACCACATTGGTGTAATCGATTACCAGAAGTTATGAGATTCAAAATTGAAAACTTTTGAACTGGTAATCGATTACCAGAATGGTGTAATCGATTACCAGTGTGCAGAAAGTTCAAATTTTGAATTCCAGGCATAACGGTTCGCAATTTTGAACTGTGTAATCGATTACCATATTCATGTAATCGATTACCAGAGCCATTTTTCTGAGAATCTTGAAGAGACATGACTTCTACTCAAAGGTTACAATGTTTTATCATCATCCTTATATATATATGTCTCATTCTCGAAAATTGATAAGATTACTCATGTGAAATAATAAGAGATTAAAATCATTTTTAAGAATCATCTTGTGCCAAACACTTGCAAATTATTAAGGATTCTTATAGGAACTTCAAGTTGTATTATCTACTCTAAAAGAGAGTTTATCTTGTACAAACAATTGTTCTTATACTGTGTGGTTAAAGAGAGGGTGCATCTCGTGGATTGTGGGTGAAACTCAACACAAGGGAAGAGGTTCCAAGGTGTGTGAGTGTTCATCTCTTGTAAAGGGTTTTTACAAGAATAGTGGAAATCTCAAGTGGGTGACTTGAGGACTGGACGTAGGCAAAGGGTTGGCCGAACCAGTATAAATCGAGTTTGCATTTCTTCTTCCCTTAACTTTTACTTATTGATTGTGATTGCAAATTTATTATATATTAAGAGATTAGGAGTTTTGCATTCATATTTCATTATATAAAAGAAGAGTTTTAATTATAATAAAATATAAAAGAAGTAAACGAAAACGAGAGAATTTGGATTAACTTAATTCACCCCCCTCTTAAGTTATTTGAGACCGCTTGTCTAACAACTAGGGACTAAATTGATGTCACCAAACCAAAGTGATGCCAACCTAACCTTTCAAGGCTGAATGGATCTTTACCCTTCCTTTTATCTATTGATTTGTGCAGTAAAGTTGAATAGGCTTAGCATTGAATTAGATATTGATCTCAGCCCGAACTTAAGTTTCTAATTAATTAAATACAGCAAATTGAAAATAATCATAAGGCAGTGTGTTCAAGAATTGAAATTATGAAATGCAAGATAACAACAGCCAATATGATATATGGGGCAATTCATAGATTATGCATTATGATTTTGAGAAGTTTTCACCATCAGATAGTTCTCAATGAAAAACTTAAACTGGTAAAGCTTGCATATTATAAATACATTTGAGTGGTCACTGAAAGAAAAAGAAAAAAGGACATAGACCTGTTATTCAACAACTAAAAATAATAAAAGGAGATTAAGAATAAAAGAAACCTTAGTGCTGATGGATAAATCAGCCTTTTGCTTTTTAGATGCAATAGAAGTATAACTGCTTTGATCAACAGAGCAGGGACTCCTTTTATGTCCCATCATCTTTCTAACATCTATCCCTTCTTCCCTCTGCTGGCAACAACAAAGAAAAAACTTGTATAAGAATAAAGCAAGATAAAAGATATTGTAGTAGTATGAATGATTAAATATAAAAAGAAATGAGAAAAAGGAAACAAATGATAAAATAAAAACTATCAACATTTCCCCTCACCAGAGTAGCAAGTACCAAGTAATCTAAATCACATAAAGTGTGAGGATATACTTTGTTCATACAGACACACAATCATAGAGCATATGCAATACACCACAGTAGAAACCCACTTTTTACCAAGTGAGTAAACCACCAGAGCAAAGTCTTGATGGCAATCCATTGGTTTAATTGAACAAGCTAAGTAATAACTGCTAGATATATATTTTTCAGTTACTTTTAAGTTTGAAATATGTTCTATAGAATTTGGAAAATAACAAAGCATTAATTTGATGGAAGCTTATCAAAATTCAAACTCATCCAATGGAGGAAAAAATTCCTCCAATTGGATAGCATTTGCTCTAAGGCCCAGCATGTAAGAAAGCACTGCATGCAAGAAATAAGGACACGTTTGGTAACAGAAAATATTTTCTTTTTCATTTCTTATTTTTATTTTTAATTACAAGTATTATTGTTTTAAAAAATTTGTACAGAAATCAGAAAAAAAAACAATTTTTATTGCTTTCAATTTTACAATTTTCCACACAACTCTTTGAAAACTGAAAACAAATCAAGGTCACATCTTTACAACTTAAAAAACAGAAAATAAAAACAAAAACCATCTTCCTCAAACCAAAACCTAATAAGAGTAAGATTGATTGTTAAATTGTCAATATATCATAACAACATCCACTATTCAAGTCAGAATAATACCAACTTATTAAAGACCATCGGTGCATCATCGTTACACCCCACAATAAAAAAAGAACCTATTCATTAAATATTAAATGAAATCAGAAATATAAAGAGGTAACAGCTACACCATAACAGAAAATCAAAAGTGGCCCCATGGTCATGTCATGATGCTAGACTACAAAGGCAAAGAACTGCCAAAGGAAACGAACCAGAAGCCATTCAAATCACTTAAGCTCCTTCGAAGTGGCCAAGGGTCATCACTGTCACTAACATAACATTGATCCAAACAAATATTATTCAACGGTTTGAAATTAATCAGAGTTTTTTTTAACGGTCCAAATATGCAAGTACGAGAATAGCCTAGCTAGATTGTGATTTTAATTAATTAATTAATTACCATAGCAAAATTATTATTTAATTATCAATTATTAATTTTGTGATGATTACCAAGATCTTCAAGTGTGTGATGGGCCCACCATTTGATTTTTGACAAAGACATGCGTACATTCACACACATACACACACACATATATATATATATATACATACACTTTGCATGAATGAATCTAATTTGTGTGCAAAATCTCCCCAACTACTTTTGTTTAATATCATAAAAGGATTTCTTATTTTTTTTTAATCATATATGTTCCCTATTACTACCAAAGTGTTTAGGATTTAGTCAGAGTCCTCCCTAAGGATTTCTTAATTGACAACATGCATGAGGACATAGGAATAATTAATTAATTTACGGAAGAAGAAGAAGACAGCGGTTAATGCAGAGAGAATCACAGTGTTTGGGTTGTGGAAAATCATAAATCATAAATATAAGGTATAATAAACTCAACCACTCATTTATTACATATGTACTTAGAAGGAGAACAATTCTGATCATACATTAATTCTCTGGTGATTGGAGTGAAAGGATGAAGAACTAGAAAATTAAAACAACAATAACAACAACAAATTTAAACACAAATTCTGAAAAAATTTCCCATAACAATGAACTAGAAAAATAAGAAAGTACTAATACTAATAGCTTAGTGAAAAGTGAAAACAAAAGATAGCACTTAAAAAAGAAAAGTGATGATATCAAATTCAATTAGTAACTTACTGAGAACATAGAATCAGCATTGCAGAAGGAGCTGGCTATCATCTATGAGTTTGAAGCAAAAACCAGAAAAAAGGGTTGTTGAAACAAAAGCCCTCTCTCCTTTTTCAGTTTAAGCAAGTGAGGACTCCAAATGTTTTGGTGGGTATCTTGTAAAAGTTGTAAAGCTTGAGACTTTAAGCAGTGCCTGTGATCAGAATTTCATTTCTAAGACTTTTGCAGGAAAATTCAAAAACTTGATAAAAGTTAAAGCATAGTCACATAGGAGATGATAAAGTGAGCAACATACTGGTTCTTGTAAGGAAAACTAGTGAAAGCTCATCAATGGAGAGAGAGAGGCAGAGACAGAGGTGTGGCTTCTTTGTGAAGAAGGAAGCAGAGGAGGGGGGAGAAGAGGTTAATGTCAAAATGTGATTTTATAAAGCTAAAATGAATATAATACAATAATTCCTTACGTAAGATTTTTAATTGTATACTGTCATAAATATACTTGACAGCTAATATCCAACCAAGAGGGACATTTTTGTTTTTCAGTTTTTTCTTTCTTTCTAATCTTTTTAATTATATAAACATTGCTTAAATTAAAACAAGACAAATATTGTTGATAATAAATTTAAAAATTACTGAATTATATATGAATTTATGCAAAAATATTTTGAAATGTAATTTAGTTCTAATACTTTTTATTTTGAAAAGAGAAGAGTGAAATTACTTTTTTTTTAAAACTAACATGTTTCATTTGATTTTATAAATAAATTATGGCTGGTTATTAAAAGGGGTTATTTTAATTTCCATTAATTAACAAAACAGTTTTTTGGAAATTATCAAATTTGTCTACGTCAGGAATCCCTATCTTTCCCGAGAAGACAAATATTTGTGACATAACCACATGAGTATTTCATTTACAAAATCCTGTTAATTATAACATAAAATAGTCCCTATGGTGGGCCATCTTTCAAATACTTATTAAATTATGAAATTTAAAATTGTTTAATAGTAACTTTCTAAAGTATTTAAGCTTTGAGTTAAAATAATTGAGATTATATCAAAAATTAAATTTTCCATAGAGAATAGAACACATTATTGAAGATGAAGATTTCACTTCTGATTTAAGACACCATTTTTTTTTAAAAAAAAAATGTTTTATTTGTGCTAAGGAGGGTCAAGGCCTCGAATTGCAAAAATATATTTTTCCCTAGAATAGGTGTATTCAACATTTCAACTTGAAAATAATCGTTCGACCAAAAAAAAATAATTGAAAATAATCGGGTCAAATTTCCGTATTGAAATTTAGATTCTTTATGTTTTTTTTGTCCAGGTTCAGATCATATTGTAAGTTATATACTAACTCAATATTATATAGTCTATTTTGAAAATTTATACAATATTTTAAAATTAATGATTAATTATAAAATTTATTAAATCGTATAAATAATTTTATAAAATATACTAATACACTAGAATAAAAGTGTCATAAATCAATTATTAAAAAAATTAAATTATTAAATAAAAATATATGAATGATTTTATTCAAATATTTCCTGTCATATAGTGATTTGGATTTAAATTGTGGAGTATAAATCCACCAATATTAAAATGAAATTATTTTTTTTCAGTTTTTTAACCAATATATTAATATTACATATAATAATGAATTAAAAATAGAAATATTTTATTAAAAATTATAACATTTAATATTACCAATATATTAAATGTTATAATAAATAATAATTATATTTTTTAATAATTTTTTTATTTTTAATTCATTATACACATATTTAAAAAATTATTTTTTATATTAATAAAAGTAGCTAATTATAGACCGCTTGATGATAGCTCTAATAGCAGGCTCTGATAGCAGGTTATGAAGCAAAGCAAGACACATTTGGCTGCAGAAAACGGAAGCACTCTTGTTGCTTTGGAATGGGAAGCACCCCTCTCTGAAGCACAAATTTAGGACACGTTTGATTTTGCATTTTTATTTTTTGTTTTTATTTTATTTTTTATTTTTTGAAATTTTATAAAAAAAGATTGAAAATACTAGAAATAACAATTATGTCTAGTCTTTCTAATTTTTCCTTTATAAAATTTTAAAAAATAAAAAATAAAAAAATAAAAATAGAAAATAAAAATACAAATCAAAATGTTCTCATCTACACACATGGAATCCACGCCTTCCCCAAAATAAGGCACTTGCTTCTGCCAAGCCAGCTTTAGAAACCAAAAGGGAAAAAAAGTTAATGCTAATCCACAATCACTGCGGAGAAGGCTAGAGCCATCCATGATTCCTTTGAGAAAAAAGTATTCATATAATTAAGGATATGTTACTTCATATTTGATGGCTAATATGACTCGTGCATATGAGACTGAGAATGCAGAATCTTATCTAAAACTCTTTTAAACCAATTATGCCAACATGCATATATATATATATATATATATATATATATATATATATATAATCAATTCTATTAAATTAACATTGCAACTTCATCACATTTTTTGAAAGTGTACAACACTTCTAAATGAATATCCTTTAAATTTTCACGTGTGAATTTAAATTTAATCCTATATTATCAATTGTTCTAATAATTAATTTTTTATTTGTAATAAAAACTTATAACTATTTTAAATAAATAGTAATATATGACATTGTAATTGGATTTTTTTAACTATAACATACTTATTTTAAATTAATACATACTCTCTGCCATAATTTTATAAGAATAAGTTAGATATTATCATTGATTTTTAAATAAATAAGTATTTTTTATTAGGTTAACTTATTTAATAACTATGCATGTAAAGTAAGATTAGATTCTATAAAAAATTACAAAAAGCTAATAATTGTGTCACGTGACCAAATATGGGTTGAAGGATTTGACTGTTTTTTTATTAAACTTAATCAATCCAATAAGTTAAATGAATGAAGTAAAAATCCACCAGCTAGATTTTGAAATTAACTTGTACTTTATAATTATTGTACGACCTTTTAAATTAAATAAAAAATTAATCAAGACCATAATTTTCCACCTATTTTCCCATTCCATTTTTTTATTTTAAAAAAAGTTATGAAGAAAAATTATTACATTTTTAGATCAAAATTGGGGAATTTTCATTCGAAAGATGAGATGGGGATAAAAATTATTTTGAGATAGATTTATAACCCGTTTGTTTTAAATTCTAACCAAACAAACAATGGCTTTGTAGAATTGATTTTAAATCACTTTCGTCCAACGTACTTCATAAAACATGTATTATCCATCTCAATCATTCATTTCTAGAATTAATTCTACTCAACTGTAAACCAAACAGACCCTTGTCTTGTGTTTGGATAGAGAAATTTGAAATTACTAGAATTCATGTGTTAAAATAGTAAAAGAAAGAATTTCAAATGATAAATAGGAGGATTTTTTATGACAAATAGGGGAATTTCAAATGACAAATATTAAGAGAGAATTTCAACATTTCTCTTTTATGTTTAAACTTTTTAGATTGTCATTGTCAATTACTCTCATTTTAATAATTCACTAAGCATTGTCTATTACAATTTTAAAAATTTTAAAATTCTCCATCTAAACACAAGGTTAGAGAACGGGAGAAAAAAAAAAATGACCCCTAAGACAAGAATTGAAGGTGGGAATGAGGACATAATTAATGGAGAGGTGGGAAGGGAGCAGCCGAGAGATACTCCTTGCCCTCACCCTTGGCATATTGTCATCCATAATTTCAATGTATTAAGCTAAGAAGTGTTTTAAGGATATTGATTAAAAATTAATAAACAGAATATTTTTATTAAAAATTACAGTATTGATTATAGTTAGGTAAAATTAATTTTAATAAATTTATAGAATTAATGATAAAAAATGAATAATACATGATTTATAAAATATATTGAATGAAAGTGATTTAAAATTAATTCTAATAAAATTAATTTTCATTATTCCCAACTGATAACCAAACGGTATTTAGAAGTTACAATAGTATTCAAATTTAAAACTTTACTTAGGAAAAATTAAATCCCTTATCACTTGAAGTAGTCAAGTACTCCCTCATGACTTGAATATAAGCAAAAAAATACCCACATATGATGGACTAAAATATAAACAAATCTTAACTAATTTTACTCTATTTAATGAGATAAACCCAAAATGTCCTTTATTTAATTCAGATTTTACTTTCCAATCACTCTATTTAATGAATCATGTGTCAATAGAAAGAGAACATCTTCACTTGAAACAATTTTCAATAAAATTGAATGCAGGATAATTTAGACAATACAAATAATTTTTACATAATATCAAAAAAATTTAATTAGTTTAACTAATTTTCTTTATACATGTGAATTTAGTTATTTTTGCTTATATTTAATTCGAGATATACTACCTCCGTCCCTTATTATAAGACCCTCTCAACCGTTTCACACAGTTTAAGAAAAGTTCGTTAATGTATTGGTCTTTTAAAAAAAATAATGGCATTCCAAATATACCCCTATTTAAAAGTCACTATATTTTAGAAACATTAAATGTGACATAGTAAAAGACTCCAAAATTCACTTTCCAATGGGGTAGTTGAGCATATGAGTAAAACTTCATTAATTATTTACACTCATCAATATATGGGAAATAAAAAGAGTTGAATATTTATGAAGGGTAAATATAAAAAAAATAATTAATTTACCTAAAAATGTGCAAAGGTATTTCAAACAAAGGATTTGATTATTCAACAAATCTTCATTTATGATGTTAAGCATCGCTAATTAAGGGGAGTAGAGGAGTAATTTAACAAGGGAAGCAAAGGGCAACACCTGAGAAACGTTTTGGCGGGAAACGGGTGGGGCGTCATGTCAGAACAGTTTTTCAGCATCGGGTACGCTCTTTCAGACAGACACCCTTGCCTTGGTCCCACCATCTTTCTCATCCCTTTTTTTTTTCTTCCTCCCTAGAAACCTAACCCGTGACCCTACCACCTCCACGCGCTTCTCTACCTCCGTGCCATCCAAACCCGCGTCCTATCCACGTGTCATCGGCGAGTGATTTTGGTGCAACAACTCTCGAAACTCGCGAGATGTTCTGAAACAGTGGGACCCACCGAACGCTTCTTCTACGACCGTGCGCCTCAAAAGTCCACCATCAAACCATTTTCGTCATCCTTTGCGGACCCACGCGCTTTTGCTTTCTTTCTTTTTTTTTTTTTTCCCTCTCTTATGACTTCTCTTCTGTTTGTCTACTCTTTCTCCATCAGCTCCTATTTTTTTTATTTAATTAAATAAAAACCAAAATTCATTTAACTTTGTGTTTGAGTGAAAAATTTTAAAATTATTAAAATTCACGTGTTAAAATAATATAAAAAAAAATTTCAAATGACAAATAGAATGATTTTTTATAACAAATAGAGGAATTTTAAATGATAAATATTAAGTGAGAATTTTAACATTTCTCTTTTATGTTCAATTTTTTTAAATTGTCATTATCAATTTATCTCATTTTAACAATTCACTTAACATTATTTATTATAATTTTGAGAATTCTAAAATTCTCTCTCCAAACACAAGGTAAAAAATTTGAAAATAATGTGGCCGAAAATCTCTTTTTTTATTTTCCATCCTCCAACCCGTGTTTTATTATTTTATTATTATTATTAGTAAACATATTGATATATAGTGGTTTAGTTTAACCAACTACCAAACCAGCCTAGGTCACATAGAAATTCAAATTAAAAACGCTGAGCAGATAAGCTTTTGGAAAATAAAATGAAATATAATTGGCTTGTAGTGAGATTATTTGTTTTAAGATTTATGTAAAATTATTAGTATAAATATAATGGTACACACAGTTATTGATTCGAGTATGTTAATAATTTTTTTTGCTTATGTGTATTATTATTATTATTATTATAAAATTGAAACTGAGTTGAATATTAACCATGGGAGAAAGTTGTTTCAACAATTCAACAACCCGTGGTGGATTAGTTTTTGATAAATACTAGAATAAATTGAGAAATAATTGATAACATGTGCTTTTAGGTTATTTTAGGTTTGTAATATACATAATTATATTTTAACCGTTAAATATTTTTAGGATCCATTATTTTTTTTGATAAACTTTTTAAAATTTATTATTTATTGTTTTAAACTCATATCTAACTAATAAAATATAGTTGTATATGATATAACTGTTTTAAATATGTACATTGTAGACTTAGCCTTTATGCACATAAAATATGAAATAAACAATTTTGTTTAAATATTGTTAATTAAAAAAAGTGGTGTTTGTTTATTTAAAATTTGATATTTAATTGTAAATATTTGTAAAACATCAACTGTCTAAAGCTACTAAAATTAAACTAATGAAAGGGAATTTAAATAATTTATATGAGATGACATATTTACTACCACCCTTACTAGAGGGGGAAAAACTGATCGGTTCACACCATTTCACTGGTTCGTACGCAAAGGATTTTCTAATTATAGAATCTCACTAGTCTTGTGGCCAGTTCACCATCGTTAAAAATTCAACTAGATTCGATTATTCAAATAAGGCCTATAAGTACGAGGCTATGTTTTAGGAAAATCCAATTCCTTTTGAATTTCGTTGTTTGTTGAGAGACTCGTGTGTACTGTGTACTACATATATGCTTGTTATATAGTTTTATACACACACACATGTATATATATATATATACAATGTGTGTGTATGTATGTATGTATATAGTGATTTTGAGAAGCATTTTACAAATCCGCAATGTACTACATCACATGTGTGATAGGTAAATGAATGAATTAATTCAAGACTTGGTTTATTTGCGTAGGATAGTACATCAAATGTGTAATAGGTAAATCAATACATTAATTCTGAACTTGGTTTGTTTGTGTAGAACGGTACTCAAGCGGGAAACATGTTCTAAAAGTTACATATTTGATTGCAGTATTTTTTAATTAATTTAATTACTTTTAAAATGTTTATAATAATAAAAATATTCACTGTAATAGAAATTAAATCTATTTATTTTTGTTTCACTCAAACCATATTTGTTGTAAAATTTACAATAGAAAGTTTTTATTGAAAATTATAGCTATCTCAACATTCAATACATTAGTGATATTAAATGTTACATTCTTCAATAAAAGTCTTTCACTTTTAATTATTATCTTGTACAATATTAGACAGGTTAGAGAATAAAATAAATTAATTTTCATTCAGTAATTTCAACATGGACCAAATTTTATTTATAAAATATAAATATAACTAAAAATATAAATTTTTTTTAGTATTTCAAACATAAATATAAAAAAATGTATACATTTTTTATTTATTCTAATATAATTGAATGAATAGTAAAAAATAATTAAATTATTCTAATATAATTGAATGGAGGACAAAAATTAATGAAAAAATAAATGAGGGACCAAAATCAAATTTCACCATATTTTTAGGGACAAAAACATATTTAATCTTAAATTTAATATCAATAATATATTGAGAAAATACACAATAATTTTGATGTAAATCAACACATTTTATTATATTACCACATCCAAACTTTAGTATCAATTTAAACAAATATATTTGTACACATGTGTATTAATATCTATAAATTAAACAATTTTAATGTAAATAATATATTATGAAAAAACACAATAAATTTGATGTAAATCAACACATTTTTTTATATTACCACATCCAAACTTTAGTATTAATTTAAACAAATATATCTGTACTCATGTGTATATATTATTTACAATTTCAATGTAAATAATATATTAGGAAAATACACAATAAATTTTATGTAAATCAACATATTTTATTCAAATTCTAAAATTTGCGGAAAATTTACTATAGATTTTTGTATAACAAAACAAAGAAATTTGATAGTAGCATTTTTATGTAAACAATTTGTAGTTTGTTGGGAAATTAATACAGATGACTTTTCTAGAGAAATAAATTGCAAGAAATTTCCAATAAATTTTTACCCGAGAAAAGTCATAGTAGAGCTGTAAAAGTGACTTAACAGAGTATACTTAACAATGAGGACTAAAAGCATGTGATTTTTAAAAATGGAGCACCAAAATCAATGAAAAATAAATAAGGGAACAAAACCAAATTTCACCATATTTTCTAGGACCAAAAACATATTTAACCCTAAATTAATGACAATAATATATTAGGAAAATACACAATAAATTTGATATAAATCAACACATTTTATTATATTACCACATCCAAACTGTAGTATAATCTAAATAAATATATTTGTACTCATGTGTATTAATATCTATAAATTAAACAATTTTAATGTAAATAATATATTACGAAAATACACAATAAATTTGATATATATCAATACATTTTATTGTATTACCACATCCAAAGTTTAATATCAATCTCAACAAACATATATGTACTCATGTATATCTATAAATTAAAAAATTTTAATGTAAATAATATATTATGAGAATACATAATAAATTTTTTGTAAATCAGCACATTTTATTATATTACCACATCCAAACTTTAGTATCAATCTCAACAAATATATTTGTTCTCATGTGTATTTATATCTATAAACTAAACAACTTTACGTTAAATGAAAGAGATGACACAACTTTTGATAACAAGAAGTAGTAGTAGTAGTACTAATAATAATAATAAAAAAAAAATAACTAATAAAATATATTTGTACTCATGTGTTTTTATATCTATAAATTATACAACTTTACTTTAAATGAAAAAAATGACACGACTTTTGATAACAAAAATTAATAATAATAATAATAATAATAAAAAAAAACTTGTCTATATATGTTCATTAATTATGTTAAATTGTAAGAAATTTTCTTATAAATTTTATATTCTCAACTTGGATGTTTAACTTTAATTAAATTATAGAAATTAATTAATAAACGTTATATTTCGTTTGTTGAAATTTTTTTATTAATAATTATAATAATATCATCTTGATTTTTGTTGTAAAACTGTGTGCTATTTCTCGAACGGCGGATTTCGGATGAGAGTGGCAGAGCTGGTCGAAGTTCCACAGCGAAGCACAGCAGGGGTGTGTACCTGCAAGGATTCTGATGCCAAAGTTAGAGAGGATTTCAGTGATGTGTTTGCACAAAATGAATAATGTGCCTGAGAATTCACACCCTTTAACTTATATAAGCTGGTTTTGGCTGAAAAGACTGTTAATCAATTATAACTAACATCTGTGATTGTTTCACTTGCCTAAATGTGATTGACCACATGCGCCATGTCTCGTCGGCCTAGATGACTTCTCATTTCGGCTACATCGGTTGATGTTGGCAAGAGCCTAACAGGTACAATCATGGGACTTAGCCTGGATTAGGGTTGGTCAACGTTAGTCCAAAGTCGATCCATAACAATAATAAATAACATGTGATAGAAAATAAATTTAAAAAGTTGTGTAATAATGAATAACATCAAAGATGTTGGAATTTTGATATTAGAATGAGGTATCCAAAATCAAATCAAATCGAATTAGGGTTTATGCAACTACACTCCCTCACATACTCAGGTCTCTTGATGTTTTTGAATATAATCTCTCGTTCGACCCAAAAAAATAAATCAAATCTCAATTAAATATAATTAAATGTCAACAATCTCAAATTAATATCAATAATATTTATGAATATCTACATTTTAATCAATATTAAGGAGTTTCATTTTTTAACTTTTAAAAAATTATATAAAAAAGATGAAAACTTATTATATATAACATTTATAATATCATATACAAATTTTTAAAATGAGGATTAAAAAACAATTGTGAGATTTCCCCAAACCAAGCCTTAATGCATGTTTACCTAAACTAATTTAATAAAACTTAAATAAAAAAATAACTATAAAATGGGTGCTTATATAAGTTAGATATAACCCAAAAAACTTTAATATATCAAATCAAGTACAAAATTAATTAATCAAATTCAAACAATTCAAATAATATATAACACTTTGTTTGGTAGTATTAGCGAAATAGAGAAGAGAGAAATAGGAAAAAAAGAAATGGGGAAGAGAGAAATAAGGATGGAGATAGAGATGATTTATAGGTTGTTTGGTGTGAGAGAAATACATAAGAAATATAAGTGAAATGTGAAATTGAGTTGTTTGGCTTGATTGAAGAGATGTGAGAGAAATAGTATTTTTTTATCAATTTTGTGAATGACATAATTAAGATAATAATGGTCAAAATTAATAAGCTTTGTGTTCCTTAATGAAAGTCCTTCTCTCTTTCTAGCTATTTTTTTTTTCTAAAGTGGTGAAGATAATCTCTTGGGTTTAATTGTAATTAATGTTTTTAAGAAAAAATTGCTATCAAATAGCACGAGAGGGTGATAAAAGAGAAAGGTTTCTTTGGACAACTGGTCCTGAGATTTAGCTCAGGGGAGGGGTGCTTAACCATCCATGAAACGATGATCACAACTCACAAGAAAATTAACTTTGACTTTTCCATGACTCATTTTTCTCGTTGGTCGGAGAGAGTTTTTAAGCTTATTGGTCCCAAATATTATATGTTAGTTGTAATATCCTAAAATTAGAGCCTAGGAACCGTAGTGGGAGCTTTAGGCTGTGGATCTAGCCAAGAAACGGAAGGTTGGAAATGGCATGAAACTTGAGGGCTATAATATGAGTTTAGACAGGAATTTGGTAAATAAACTAAGAGGTTTGAGTTTTAAGAGGTTTTGAGAGGATCACCAGGTATGATAATGAGAATAAGAGGTTAAAATTGGATAGACTAAGTTGGAGAGATAGGTTATCAAGAAGGGTTAGGGGGAAGTGTGTCATTCCGTATCTTAACCGGTAGGTACGTTAAAAATAGTAATAAATAGATTTTAGGAGTAAAGGAATTGATGTGGCGAAACTAAAGTGAGGAGAGTTTCGGACGAGAAAACCAAGTTAGGAGGAGGTTGTAGGGAATGGAACTAGGATTGAGTGGGAGAGAGAGAGGGTTAGGATTAAAAGACGAGTTAAAAGTAAGAAATTAAGTCTTAGGATTCTCGCTCAAGCGAGAAGGGCTCGCTTGAGCGAGTTATGCAGCAAAAGTTAGGATTTTGGCTTCTGCAGATTTCGTTTGAGCAAGAGTGGTCTCGCTCGAGCGAGAATCAGGGGATTTTGGAGTTCTCTCTGGACGTTTCTCGCCTGAGCGAGAAGGGTCTCGCCCAAGCGAAAATCTTCCAGAGAGGGGAATGCTCTCTGGAGTATTCTTGCTCAGGCGAGAAGCATCTCGCTTGAGCGAGAATGCGAACTCATAATCTTCTCAACATTCTCGCCAAAGCGAGAAGGGCTCGCTTGAGCGAGAATGCGTGTGCCTGTTTTTAAAAATGCAAAGCTAGGGCTATTATTTTCATTTCCCTTCCGTTCCTTTTTATTTTAGAGAGAGATATATTTTAGAGAGAGGAGGAGCTCTTGGAGCCAAGAAGAAGGAGGAGAAGCCAATGATCTCAACCCCCAATCTTCTGCAGCTTCCTTCCTTTTCTCTTTGAGCTTCCATAGAGGTGAGTAAAGCTCACACACTCCCACTTCATCATGTGTATGCCTCCCTTATGACCCCTATTCTCCTTTTCCTCTTCCTTTTGGTTTGTGGATGTTGATTCATTGTCGGATTTGATGCTATGTATGATATGAGTTGTTTTTGAGCTTGTATGTGGAACCCTAAGTTAGAGGATTTTGGGATTATGTGAGAATGACTATTATTGGGTGATTTTATTGATGATTCTTGATGTTCCAGCATGATTTCTATGTTATTAATTATATGTGCTAAGCTTTGTTCAGAAAAACTCTCCATGTATTTAAGCTATCAAAAGACAAGATTAATTTTACGTGAGTCCAGGGTCAAATCCCAAGGTCTTGGATTCGGTCAAGGGAGGTTCTCTTTGGAGAATAATTCACCTTAGGGGTATGGAAAAGCTCAAGTTGTTAATACTCCAGTCCAGGCATGTGTTAGAACCACAGGAAACACTAGAAGGGGGGTTGAATAGTGTTTTAAAAGCTTTTCGTGTCAATCTTGTAAATCTTTTATTTAAATCATGAAGATGAATAATGTTTAAAATGAATCTTAAGATCAGAGATAATTAAAATGTGCGGAAGATGAGAAAAATAAAGTTTCTTTTAAGTCTTAAGATTATTTAAACATATACTTCTCAAGATATCTTCTGAAGATTATTACATTGAATGTTTTTCAAAACTATTTCTGAAATACTTCAGATGACTATAGGTTGTCTGAAGTCTGTTCCAGATTTCTGAACTGAGGTCTTTTCAGACTCACTTCAGATAATTGTTTCAGAAGTAATTCAAAAGACATTCTTTGTAATGCTTCAAGTGATATGAGAAACATCTCATGTTTTGTTCTTATGAAAGATCATTTTATTGAAATCGTTGTGTTAAGTTTGTTATGAAAATAACTTTTCAATCCCCAACATAAATATGAAAACTATAATAAAGAGATTAAGGGAAAGAAGACTTAGGCACAAAATTTATCCTGGTTCACCCACAAACCCGTGAGCTACATCCAGTCCCAGAGACAAACAACCACTGGATTTTCCACTATCTGAACTCAGATACAAGTATTATTTTACCACAGCCTCTTCAGGCTAAACAATGAGTATTCTTTCATTTTCAACTGCCTCTCCAGGCAACTCATGCAGAATTCTTTTTCAGGCAAGCCTCTCCAGGCTCTACCGAGTACCGTCTCTCCAGACAACACGAGTACAGTCTCTCCAGACTTCACGAGTACAGTCTCTCCAGACATCACGAGTACAGTCTCTCCAGACAACACGAGTACAGTCTCTCCAGATAACACCAAGTATTCCTTGTTTTCAACTGCCTCTCCAGGCAACTTATGCAGTATTCTTTTTCAGTCTAGCCTCTCCAGGCTTTACGACTAAGTATTCTTTTGTTTTCAACTGCCTCTCCAGGCAACATATGCAGTATTCTTTTTCAGTCTAGCCTCTCCAGGCTTTGCAACTAAGTATTCTTTCTTCCACCAAGCCTCTCCAGGCTCTCAGACACTAACCACAGTAGTGTATGAGTATTCTTTCTTCCACCAAGCCTCTCCAGGCTCTCTGACACATAAAGTGTTTACAATTTGAACTAAGTTTAAATTTCCACGAAACATAAACTTAATTTCTTCCTGTACTAGAGGTTAACTGAGTACTACTCAAAATACAATGAATGAATTCTAAGTACAAGATTAAGACAGTGATACAAGTATATAAGTTTAAGTACAATCCCTGACTCTGATATGAGGAATGACATCCTCTGAGAATTGGCTAGGTAGATACTGACTTTAAGCTCCAGCCTTTCTCCAATTGGTTTCCATGGGCTACATTCTCACCCGTATCATTGGAAAAACCAAGGCATACTTGCGGCTTCAAACCATTCTTGGTTCATTTGAGATTAAGCACAGCCTGGTTGGTTGTTCAACTGAACAACTACAACTTTTACCAACTGATCAATAGATTAGCAGCATGGTTGATTCTTTTTCTACTCTCAACTTGGTTGATTCAAGTAAGCACTGTCAACAACCAATAAGGTTTTTCTGATACATCTTGATCAACTGATTGAACCAAGTGAAAATGAGTTCAACATCTTCAAATTCTTCCTTGAGGCTATTTATATGTTCTGTTGGAATATAGCCATTTGAAGATGATTCATAATACCGTTGAGATAATTGATGATGTGGCTCATATAGCCGATGTGTAATAGGGTCTCAAACGGTTGATTCTTCTTAAGCAAATAAGTGTTCAGACAGTCCTGTTCTGACACTTCTGTAGATGAGCTCTTTAGAGAGATTTTCTTGATATTATTTTGCATGTTCTCTCTCTTGATATCCTTTTGCTTTTCTTCAGCTGTCTTGTGATTTCTTCTGCGTTCCTCAGCTGACTTCTGATTTCCTCTGCTTTTCTTAGGAGTGTATATGAGGAGGTATCCGTTGGATTTGTCCTTTTGCTTATTTTGTATATGTTCCTTTTCAGTTTGCTTCCTGACACCATTTCTTCTTTCTTCTTTGAGTGAGGTGTCTTGTCGAATAGCCGTTGTTGAAGTTTCTTCTTTTGAATAAAGATATATGATATTATAGCCGTTGAATCATAGTTTTGACCTTTGCACCAATTTCTTCTTCTTCTGAGATGTAGATGAATAAAGATGTTGAATTTAACATATTTTATTCAAACATCTTTCTGGTTGCTTTTTCTTAGTCTTCTGATCATTTCTGGGCAGCCAGCAGGTGCAAGTGCAGGTGCAGTATGCGTTGCCGAAAGTCTTTGCCGAGTTTCCTTATTTGTGAAAGACTTTGGTCGAGGTATAAAAGTATGTTTAGCTTTATACTGAAATGCCTTTTGTTGCAGGTGCACCAGGCTTTGCAGAAAGTCTTTGCAGAGTTTCCTTATTTGTGCAAGACTTTGATCGAGGCATAAAAGCATGTTTAGCTTTTATACTGATATAAGTGTATTCCATTTTTGTAGAATGTGCTTTACACTTTAGCAACATCTTTAAGAGATAAATTCTTGATTCTGTTTGTAGGCTTCTTCAGATAGTCTTCACGTCTTCATATGGTCTTCACGTCTTCAGATGGTCTTCACGTCTTCAGATGGCTTGCGCACTTCAGACAGCTTCAGTACTTCAGACGGTTTGCACACTTCAGACAACTTCAGCACTTTAGACGACTTGCGTTCTTCAGACAGTTTCTATGCTTCAGACGAGTTGCTTACTTCAGACAACCTTTATATTAAATCCTGCATTTGTTCTTCTGATCCTTATCTTCTGATTCTGATTCTGTTCATCAAATCTTCTTCTTCTTCTAATGAATATTTCAACCTGAAACACAATCAACAAACCGATACCTTTCTCAGTAGAATCTGTTTATATAATCTTATTATGTTCTTATATGTTCTTTATATACTCTTATTTGTTAATCATTAAAACTAAAGGATATTAAGTCTTTGAGTCAAGTTTGAATGCTCAAACTGATTAATAGACTTCACAGCATGGGCCAATAAGTAGTGGTCGTAGTCGGGATTTGAGTATTAACCACGTTGACGCCTTTTAAGACCAACAGATTATTGGAGGGTCCAAAGGCTGAGTCCCTAGGTCTTTGGGTCAGGGCACGAAAGGTTCTCTTCGGAGAATAATTCACCTTAGGGGGGTGGAAAAGCTCAAGTTGTTAATACTCCAATCAAGACATGGGCCAAGAAGTAGTGGTCATAGTCGGGATTTGAGTATTAGCCATAGTGACGCCTTTTAGGGTCCCCAGGGTAATTGGACTTCGGTCCCCAGAGTAAAACTTGGACTTCGGTCCCCAGAGTAATGGTGGGATATGTCCCCAAGGAAGACGTTCCTTGTAGTCTGAGCTCAGGTCTAGCCCCAGAGATAGTGATAAGACCCCGTACTACCGGGAAATGCAGTTCATGCATATTATTAGAGTTACTATGTATTTCAGAGCTAATATGTATTTCAGAGTTCATGATTGATGATTTATATGAATTGTTTGTGCATTGCATCGCTGAGACCATAGTCTCACCCCACGTTGCGGGGATACATTTCAGTTATGCAGGTTGGTTTGGTGATCGCATAAAGGTAGGAGTGAAGCTCGGAGTGCGGATCACCTATCCTCAGATATTAGCTTGGATTCTTCGAGTGTTTGAAGTGTAATTAAATGTGTTTTTGTATTATGCTAGTGTTCATGTATTTAGGAAGAATTATATATGTTGAGCCATTGAGTGGCAGATGGATTATGAAATGTATGTAGAATGTGTAACGTATTCAGCTTAGGTAAGCATTGGAATTACTTAAGCATTTGATGAGTGTGTATGTAAAGATATCAGTAATGGAGCGAAATAATTTCAGAAATGTGAGAATAGTGTCTCCAACAGGCATTATTCTTGAATTAAGAAATTAGGACGTTACATTAGCAAAAAGAATAGACTTCATTCTTTATGTTATTGTTGCTTCCATTTCCATTTACCCAAAGAGGAGAACAAAGACAAGGACCTTAATCGCAATTTGCTTCTTCCTCGGAAGACGAACATTGCTTGCTTGCTCGGAATGTCGACATATATCTATGCAGTACACTCTCACAGTGGTAGAAATCGACGACAAACGTCCTCCCTGGTCGTCAGTGAGCTTCACTAGTCGTCGTGCTATTCCTTGGCCACCGCTGTAAACGGTTGAGAAACGCCTCAAGCTCCCTGCTTCTTGTCGTCGTAATGGCGAGCTTTGGATGAAGGTCGTTCGAACTAGACACAACAACGCTACTCTGGTGATTTGATCTCAGGCGCAGAAGAAGCTCACTTGTCTTCTCATTTCTTCGCTATTTCTCATCATTATAGCGAAGAAATAAAAATTATGGACCCACCACCTTTTCATATTTCTCAGGGTATTTCTTTGGTGCACCAAACATATGAGCAATAGAACTTCTCCTCTATTTCTTGCTTGTCACGATTATTTCTCCAGCACTTCTGTTTGACCAAACAGAGGCTAATAATGGGCAGAAAAGAAAAGAGAAATCGGAAAAAAAAAGTGAACAAAAATATAACTATAAAAAAATAAATAATGAATGGAATCCATTGAGAGACTAGCTAACTTAATAAATAATGTCCAATAATGGTCACAACATCTAGACCGTGTTGGTTTTGATATATTTACTTGTTTTGGTTGGATTTTTTTTTTAAAAAAATAGGTGCTCTGAGAATAATTTGATACATTTATTTATATATTTTTATAAACAATATCAATACACTTATACGTAAGAAAATTAAATTAAAATTGTTTAAATTATATATGATTCAAACTAATAAGTTCGTGTCTTGATACATACTATCACTACAAGAAAATATGGTTTTAAAGGGGGTTATTTTGGATTTATTTGGGTTTTAAATCCCCGTTAGGTGTTTTATAATGTCCTAATTCTGTGAACTTAAAAATAATGTCCGTTGGAGACACATTTCCAAGTTTATGAAATTATTTCGCGCCATTATCGATATCGACATACAATCAAACACATTAAATTGCTTAAGTAATCCAACGTTTACATAAGCGGAAATCAACCATACAAAACTCAATATTGTAGTTTAAATACCACTTAGTAGCTAAAATACAATATTACCATTTCACATCAAATTCCACCCTACAACTATACACATGAACTAGAAATATCCCTATGGGACAGTACATGCTTCCCGGAGGACCAATCCACCGTTGAGCCTCCAAGCCATCCGACTTTATTTCCAGTAAAATATCTTACACATCTAAAATGAAATCCACAATGTGTGGTGAGACTTACGTCTCAGTGAATGTGATCATGCATACAGTGTAGGGATTGCAAGCAAATGGGAATGCAACAATTCAACAAGTAGATATCTAATCATATAGTCATGCATATCTTAACAAGCAAATCAATCAAATTCTCCCACAAGGAGCAATCAAGTGTTTAACCGACACCAAGGGTGTCTTTTCACTATTACGTCTTTTGAGCGCTCTGCATTGTAACCAAGGACCATCGCCCTTGGACACCCTCTTAAGTTTTATTATCAAACAAGAATGATATGCATGTGATTCATTTTGTTCGAGGATCCCCATTTCCCTCTTGGCCTAGAGGTCCATGTGATTACCCGGTTCCTCTTATTCCTCTTTGGTCCGAAGACCCATGAAAAATCCTCTTGGCCAAAGGCCCATGAAAACATTTTGTACTTGACGAAGGTTTCAAAACGTGAGAACATGATTCATGGCATGTTTACGTAGTTACATATGCTAAATGATGGTTCCATGACATACAAAGCCTCATAATCAATAATCACATGAAAAATCCTAACCTCTAATCCTAGGGTTAGACCAATATTCAGGCAATTAAAGTAATACATATATAACCCTAGCCTAGCATCAATCAATCAACCACAAGCAAGAAAAAGGAGAAAGGGAAAAGAGATGGGGGATCATAAGAGGGCTTCACACATGATGAAAAGTGAGTGGGTGAACCACACTCACCTCAAGAACGAAGATGGAGATGCTGAGGGGGTGGAGGATGGTGGTTCCAAGCTCCTCTCTTGGTTGAAGACCTTAAGCTAGGCTTCTTCTCCTTCTTTCTCTTCTTCTTCCTCTGCTAGGGCATGTGGGAAATGAGGGAAATGTATTAGAAATGGGTTAAATGACCCCAGACTCTGATTTATAAAACTGGATTCGTGTCTTCTCGCTCAAGTGAGGATTTCTCGCTTGAGCGAGCCACTAAAAATTCCCTTGTTTGCATGTTCTCGCTCAAGTGAGGATATGCTCGCTTTGATAAGAGAAATTCAGAGAGCACACTCTGAAAATCTCCCCAATTTCACTCAAGCAAGACCTTTCTCGCTTGAGTGAAAAAACCAGAAAACAACACCCTTGTTTTTACTGATATTCTCGCTTGAGCGAGAAAACCAGAAGTGAAATTCCCCCTGCTAACTGATATTCTCGCCCAAGAAAGAAGCCTATCGCTTGAGCGAAAATACAACAGAATGGGAATTCCAGTTTCCCATTCCCAGCAATCCTTACCAACTTTCAACCCATATTTCCTAGCTCTTTTGTGACACCCTTTATATACCCCTAATTATTTCAATTATGACAATGACTTCCTCAAGTTTTGAACCCCCATTCACCCCATTTCCTATATTAAAGCCTACCCCTCTTATTTTCTTCACCTCTATAGTTTACGTTTTTGTCTCTTAACTGGGTTTCCCTTAAGTTCTTCAAAATGGGTATCCGAAGCTTAACTATTGATTCCTCCATTAAATTCCCTCTAACACTCTAAACTCTAAATAAATTCTCGAACTTCTCTCTTATTTTACCCCCAACTCCTAAGTTCTCGTTCTACGTCTAACTTCCTTCTCTTGGTGGGACTCACCACCTAAGGCTTCCACTATATTTTCTAAGTCCTAATTTTGGGGGATATTACATGTTTTACTGGGGGTTGCTGGAACCACGGGTAATCCGGGCATAGGGAAGATGCTAGCCACGGTTTGAGACATATGTTGGAAAATTCGAGATTTATCAGGGGTTTTAAAACCATGGGTAAATACACATAATGTAACGGGGTTTTAAACCCCTGGTAAAATACATGAAATTGTGTCTCAAACTAACATGATCTGGTTCTAGAAATTCCAAACGTTTCTTAGTCGAAAACCCTTCAGTTTATTCGCTCTTCAATTTAAGAAAAGAAGCTTTGTTGATGCCAACTCGCAGCGAAGATGTGATCGTGCAACAGAGAACAGAGGCGACGATACGATGCAATTGAGGCGATGGTGCAACAAAGGCACTACTTTCGTATGTAGTGAAGCGAAAAGGCCAAAAGGGGCTAGGGCACCCGATACTCACATGAAAGTAAGAAGAGAAACCACAAATGTTAAACCTTTTCAGTACCCGTGTATGTTTCTTTTAATGCTTTAGAAATAGGGAAAATCTTAAATAATGTTAAAACCCCTAACTAAACAAAACAAACCACAGGGAACTTTATCTACTTACCCTGTTTCACAACCCACGCCAATTAACCGCAGGAAAGTACATATTGCTTTACTTTATCAGGGGTTAAAGCAACCACCGCTAAATAACTACAGGTAAAATATATTTTTCTTTTAGTGTATATATTAGGTCGGATGAATAGTAATGTTTCATCAACTAAGATGAATTAAATTGTAAATTCAAGCTTTAAAAATAAAATACCATCGAGTATGTGGATCAGTTGGTAAGGGGTTATTCTAACTTAACCAGTAGTCTCGAGTTTGAGCTCTGGATATGCAACTGTGTTAAATACTTGGAGGGAGAGCTTTGCCACCCATAGAGGTCCTACCCGGCTCGAACAAGATTGTCTCACATTAATAGCAGACAGGATGCGAACCTAGAATTGAGCAAAACAAGCTGTTAGAAACCCAAATTGTGTGTGAATTAAGCAATGGACAACAACTAAAACATGCAGTAACATGAAAGGAAAATGAGAGAAAACAAGAGAAAATGGATGAGTAAAGGAGTGGAATAGGCGCCACCGCAAAGGCAACCCCTTCAGTAGATAAGCCAACAGTGTAGATTCGCCACCAACTCGTGGAATAGGATAAGAATCACAATGGTTTGAGTAAGAACCATCAAGCCTCTCAACCTCATAAGGGAGAAAACAAAGCAAAGACTTTCTATTGAAAATGAAGATTAGCTTACAAGAGAGGAGGAGACCTCCTTATAATACCATATGGGGCGGCCAAATAAGAGGAAAAATAAGAAAAGGCTAGAATTCCTACTCCTAATGGGATTTGATCCCATGACCTCCTAGACAATTAGTCAAGCAACCTTCTAGCCAATAAAGCCATCAAAATAGCTCCCCAAGCTAGGAAAATAAAAGGAAAAAATACAAAATAAAAAGAAGGGTGGTACATAGGACTAGGGTCCTATTCAGAGTCATGGGTGTCCTCCTGTAGGGTAGTGCCCTCCCGAAGGGTAATGTCCCTAAAATTGAAGGACACTAATTTCTTCATCTCGTCCTTGCTTAAAGCTAGGTTTATATTCCTTAGTATTGATCTCGCAGGCCCAAGCAGTCTTGTTCCCTTCCAGTAGCATGCCATCATCCCTTCCCCCTTGAAAAGGATTTGACTTCAAATCAGTATAGATGCCTATAGTAGGAAAAAGCACAAAGGGGTAAGAAGAAGAGTAGTAAAGAGATGAAGTGGATGAAAAGGTATGTTGAAGTAAGAAGGTACTTCCCTTAAGGTGATAGGCTTCATCATGTCGTCCATTTTCCAGTATGGAATTATCTGAAACAGTAAGAACACCCTTCAGTATAGATCCCAAAATTTCATGACAAAATTCATAGCAGAAGAATTTTGGAGTCATAAAGATAGAAGAAGATGGAGTATAGGGTAAAAGAAACCCCCTTGTAGTTCGCAAAGCAGCAGCCACTTCCTCTTCTTGGTGACTTTCTGTTTCATCAAAACAAACAACATTATGGTCCAAGGAGAATTTAAGCATAAGCATGGTTTCCTTCTTCCTATTTCCCTTATATTTTATTTTGTCCTTCCTAGGTTGTTTGCTATAGTTTTCTTCCTTCTTTTTCTCTTTCTTTTGTTTTTCCTCCTCATATCCCAACCTCAGTTGAAGTTGATCTTCACATATTTCATGGGGAGCCATTGGCATTAGGGTGATTTTCATTCCCCTATGTTTAAAAGTGAAGTCATTAGAGAAATAATCATGGATTGCTCTCTTATCATATTGTCATGGTCTTCCCAACAAAACATGTGTAGCATCCATTGGAACTACATCACAAATGATCTCATCTTGGTAGGCTCCAATGGATAAGGCAATGAGGACTTGTTTATCAACCACTCCTTTCCCCATCTTCACTTATCCAAGATAATTTGTAGGGTTTGGGGTGAGTGGTGGTCCTAAGACCCAACTTTTCTACTATTCTCATACTAGCAATATTGGTACAACTC
The DNA here is from genome assembly GCA_026901365.1 of Sesbania bispinosa. Classification (NCBI taxonomy): domain Eukaryota; kingdom Viridiplantae; phylum Streptophyta; class Magnoliopsida; order Fabales; family Fabaceae; genus Sesbania; species Sesbania bispinosa. The sequence continues at coordinate 48,685 of QLOH01001051.1, forward strand.
CCACTATCTATGATTAGAGAGCATATTTTGCCTTCTACAATGCACCTAGTATGAAAAATGGTTTCTCTTTGATTTTCATTCATTTTTATGGTTTGGTTCCCTATGACTCTTTTAATCATAAGCCCCAACCTTCCTTCAGGCCTATGGGCAGCTACTGGCCTAGGTTCCATTTCTATTTCCTCAATATCCTCCTCATCACTATTTGGTGGTGTTGATTCCCTAGAACTTGCACTAGTATACTCCCCACTTTCTTTAATTAACATTGTCCTTTTGTTAGGACTTGGGAAGCAATGTGTCTCTTACCCACACATTTAAAACACTTAATATCATGGGTATAGGTTGAAGGGTTGACGCTTTGAGACTTAGAAGGAGTAGGGTTCGAAGCAACCCTAGGGCCATTTGGCTCTTCCTTCTCTTGACTTTTACCTTCATCCCTTTTTAGGACTTCCTTGTTCCTAGTTGAATAACTAGAGTTGTTTCTTTTAAAGCTTCCTTTTCTTTTAAGTTGGATTTCTACCTTAGTGGCTTGATGTACCAAGTCCTCTATCCCAACATAAGGTTGCAACTCCATTATGTCCCTTATGTCAAAATTAAGACCATTGATAAATCTAGCCATAGTGACCTCTCTATCCTCAATTATGTTGGCCCTAATCATAGCAAGTTCCATCTCCTTGTAATACTCACCAACACTCTTAGATCCTTGTTTTAGTGATTGGAGTTTAGTGTGCAATTACCTAACATAATGTTGAGGAATGAACCTTTTCCTCATGATTCCTCTCATTTTGTCCCAAGTTGAGACTAAAGGAAGTCCACTCCTACCTCGTTCAGTTTGGAGTTGATGCCACCAGACTAAGGCATAATTCTTAAACTCTAGATAAGCTAACTTAACCTTCTCCTCATCCCTATAATTGTGGCAACTAAAGATTAATTTGTTCAATTTTTAACTCCTACTGTAAATATTGTTCAACATCATTTCTTCCTTGAATTATGGGGATTTCTACCTTAACTCCTTTAAGAGAATTTTCTCTCCTAGGTTTTTCTTGTTGAGTCTCAAAATCAATTTAAGTATTCAAATCGGATTCAAGACTCACATATCCTAAGTTTTAATGGACAACAATTTTGATTTAAAAGAGATTATTTATTATGAGAACAATATCACTTGAAGGTATTTTGCTTTATTGTTTCAGCAAATGCTATATAGAAGAAGCCTAAAGTTGAACCTACTGATGTGAGGAAACCTTCTGAAGTGTCAAGACCTGCTGAATCCATTTCTACCTTCTGAAGTGCTACAGAATTATTTAGAGAAGAATTGCTGAAGACCTCGTTTTAGCTGTTGACTGAAGCATGTAAGATGCCTGTTCAAGTCATCACACATCCTTAACGTCTGAAGCGAGTTTAATTCATTTAAGGAATGCTTTCAGAGTTCCTTTTCGTTGTCAAAGCCATATTACCTTAAACGGAACCTGCTGTTCGTGTCAGGGCAGTGTTGCAGACTGCAACTCCTGCATATCTCAAAAGTTAGAAGCTATCAGAAGATTGTTTCACAATGTCTCAAACCGCATTAAATGCTATCTCTCAACAGTAGATGAAGCTCTCTTCAACGAATTCATTTTTAAACTCTATATATATAGCTTCTTGAAAGACTTTAAGTGGCGGAACCCTTGGCGAACCCCTGGTGAAGCACTGAAGCCCTGGAAAAACCGAAATGAGAGTCGGCCAAGCTTTATATGAAAATATTATCAAGCCAAAACTCTGCAAAAATTTTGTTGTATCACCATTAAATTTCCTTGTACTTGGATTTTATCCCTTGTATCCCGAGTCTTACTCAGTTATCCTTTGTACAAGAATTTCTGTGTTTAAGTTTCTCAGAAGCTTAAACTATGTATCTTTGTAAACACTAAAAAGTGTCTGAGAGCCTGGAGAGGCTTGGAGGAATAAAGAATACTTAGTTTAGCCTGGAGAGGCTGTGTCCAAAGAATACTTAATTTAGCCTGGAGAGGCTGTGTCCAAAGAATACTTGTGTTTAGCCTGAAGAGGCTGGATTCAAATAATACTTGTATCAGATCTGAGTTAGTGAAAATCCAGTGGTGTGTTTGCCTTGGGACTGGACGTAGCTCACTGAGTTGGTGGGTGAACCAGGATAAATTTATGTGGCTAAGTTCTCTCAACCCTTATCTCTTTACATTCAATTTTTATCTAACCAAGGAGGGTTCTGAAAAGTGCGTTTATAAATATACACAAAAAAACAATCTTTTCATCACGCAAAATCATTTTAAAAGGATTTTATTCAACCTGCTGAGTTGCACCAGCAAGTTGCTGAAGCTTCCAGTTTCGGAAGGTTGCTCAAATATCTTCACAATTAATTTGCTTGTTTTAAAGGTTTTTAGAAAATCTGTAAAGAATTATAAAACACTATTCAACCCCCCTTTCTAGTGTTTCCTGTGGTTCTAACATTTCTTCCCTCCTAGGTACTTCTCTTTTAAGCTCACCTCTTCTCCTAGGTTCTCTCATTTCCCTTCTTCTTCTATTCCTAGGATTTTGGTAGTACTCCATATCACTTCCTTCCTCTTCTTCTTCTCTTCTTCTTCTTCTTCTTCTTCTTCTTTCTTCTTCTTCTTCTTCTTCTTCTTCTTCTTCTTCTTCTTCTTCTTCTTCTTCTCTTCCTCCTCATACCTATTTTATCTTCGGGAGTTACTAGAACTCCTCTCCCCATGACTACTCATATCATGGAATCTATCCTCGGTTCTAATCCTACTGAACCTTCATCACTTTCTCCTTTACGAGAAGATTGCCTTCTCTCACCTCTCTTATTGTGGGTTATTTCTCTCCTTATATCATCCAGTTTTTCTTCCATGACCCGGGTAAACCTTCGGGTCAAATCCTCTATCTCAGCTCTATGCCTCAAGGTTCGAGGCGATAGGGGGATATGTGCCTATTTACTATTTTTAAGTTTTCTTAAGGACATTTCCTCTCACTAAGTGTAACGTCCTAATTTCTAAACTCATAAATAGTGCCCGTTGGAGACACTATTCCTGAATTTCTGAAATTATTTCGCTTCGATTTCGATATCATCAAACAATCGCTTAGGCTATCCAACGATTTGCTTAAGCTGGTACTAATTACATACATGAATATCTCAAATACAATTAATATCTATGACTAAGCCTCCATGGCTAAACGGGATTCAAATACAATGAAAATTAGTTAACAAACATTATCCAAAGAAACTACTCCTACTAAGCATTTCTTCTCGTTAAAAGTAGAGTTCTTCTCCAAAGTTCCATCCATTCCTTCACCTTAACCTGGGATTTCCCTGCACAAACTAGAGTATAACCCCGAAACGTGGGGTGAGACTACAGTCTCAGCGAGCAAAGTATGCAACATGTAGAGTGAAGAAATAATCATATGCAATGAAACACCTAGTACAATTCATAATACATACCTAACTATTCTAATCACTTGAATCATCATGCCCTTATTAACTCAATTGGCATAATTTATAAATTTAGCTCAACACTTAGTACTTGACAGGATAGAAAACTTAAACACAAAGACACATAATCGGCATAACCTAGCCGACGGGCCGTGGCGCATACGCCCTCAACTGAAATCAGAGCATACTCCCACAACTGATATCAGAGCATACTCCTACAACTGAAATCAGAGCATACTCCCACAACTGAAATCAGAGCATACTCCCACAACTAATAATCAGAGCATACTCCCACAACTGATAATCAGAGCATACTCCCACAACTGATAATCAGAGCATACTCCCACAACTGATATCAGAGCATACTCCCACAACTGATAATCAACCTTTTTCAAGAAAGTCCTAACATCAATCATTCCATTCTAATGCAAACATCACAACTCCAATCAAAATAATCATATAGAAAGGGAATTAAAGGGTTGGGGTTCATACATTGAGCATTTCGAAGGTTTCGTAACTATCGTAAGTTCGTAACTTCGAAGTTACAAGATTTTCCAAACACTTAAACATTAATTACTCAACTCAAGCACAAACATCATAAATCCAATCAATTTATCCGAATAGAAAGAGAATCGAAGGGGTAGGGATCATACAACGAGCATTTCGTCAATTTCGTAATCTCGCTACTTTCGCAAATCTCCCTACCCTAAGGTTTTCAATGAAAAACCTAACAACAACTACTCAATCTCATGCAATCAACATTAATCTAACCACAATACTCAAATAGAAAGGGGAATTTGAGAATAGGGTTCATACATTGGGGAAAACTCAAAATCATTAGGGAGTGTGTGGGTGAACTTTACTCACCAATTCCTGAAGATCAAGGAGGAATTGATGAATAGAGGAGTGCCCTTGATGTTTTCTAGCTTCAATCCCCTCCTCCAAGCCTTAATCCAAGCTTTCTCTCACTAGAATTTCATCTCTCTCTCTAGGGTTTGAAGGAAGAAGAAGAGCAAGTGAGTTTTTCTGATTTTTGCATGTCCACGTATTTATACTGGACAGCTGGTAATCGATTACAGTAATTCTGTAATCGATTACCATAGGTGAAAATTACACTAGAAAACGCTTCTGGGAATCTGGTAATCGATTACAATACTTGGTAATCGATTACAAAAAATTCAGCCCTCAGGTAATCGATTACAACCTGTGAGTAATCGATTACCTAAAAACTAGCTCTCGGGTAATCGATTACAGACCCTCTGTAATCGATTACCAGCAACCCAAAACTCTTTATTTTAACTTGAATGGAATTCTAACTTAGTTTTTATAATCCACTTTCAACCTTTAATTCCCCAACTCACTTTCCCTTAATTATCAATACATGATTATCTTATTTTTAGCCTAATGAGTTATTAAAGTTCCTAATTTTGCGGGATGTTACACTAAGTGTTTACACTCGTGTTTATCACTCTTTTTAAGGCTTTTTCTAAGATGTATTCACCCTTGCCTCTTCTACTCGGTTAGGATTGATTTAGTTCTTACGGAAACCAAAGTTATTTCCCTACCCAAGCACGGACAAGATGGAACGAACAACACCTAGGTTATCTAGGAATGCCTAAAAATGAAAACTCTAAAGACAAAACTAGAATGGAATTTTGACAAGCAAGAAAAGCTACCTAGAAGAAAGCTTATACACAAGAGTAGAATTTCAAACAAGACAAACAAACACATAAGAGAAATTGCAAAGAGAATTGTTTTTTGTTTAAGTTTTTTATTCAAAGACGTAAGTTGCCAAATTTTTGGAAAACAACAATTACAACTCAGAAATTGAAGTGATACAAGAAAATTGACAAATTAAGGTATAAAGGGAAACTGAATTGTTGGCTTTTTTCTTAATTCTTTTGTTTTAATTGGAGGATTCATCTTTTCCTTAAATATATATATTTTTTTACTTTTGTATTTCTTTTCCTTTTCTTTTTGCACCTTTTTTTTTGGTATTTTTTGTTAAAACAACTTTTTAGTCCTTATAAAATATCCGACTTTTGATTTTCGTCCCTAGAAAATTTTTCTTTTTTATTTCATCCTTATAAAATATTTAAGCTATTTTTTTAGTCCCTGATATTGATTCTACTATTAATTATGGATATGTTGAACATCTATAATAGTGATCAATACTTGAGAAGTACTCTGACACATTATATAAGAGTGTTACACTCCTTAAACTCATTCAGAGAGTCAAATTTCATGTTCGACTTGAACTGAAATTCTTTGTACTTTTCCTCCTTCCTATATATCATAAACAATATCTGAATGAGTTTATAGATGTTAGCAATGTTGTATAATGTGTCAGAGTGCTACACATATAATTATTGATTGTGATGGGCATTAGACACATCCGCATTTGAAAGTAAAATAAAAAATAGGGACTAAAAAATTAACTTAAATATTTTATAAGGATGAAATAAAAAAGAAAAATTTTCTAAGGACGAAAATCAAAACTCAGATATTTTATAGGGACTAAAAAGTTATTTTATCATATATTTTTTTACTGTTTTTCTTTTCTTTCTTTCTTTTTTTTATGTAAATTTTCTTTTGTCTTTTTCCCCAACAAAAAGATTATAGAAATTGTAAAAATTACAAGAAATCTATACTATTACAGTTGGGTAGATTTTTTGTCACTATTCATTGGGGGTTTAATTTTTTTTATTCCTATAAGTAGTAAAGTTAAGAGTTCTAAATCTAACCTAACCTATAAGATACATAGATGGTAGGTAGATAAATATGGAAACTTTATAGAGGAGAAAAATAGAAAGAAAAAATAATAAAGAGAAAGAATGTGAAAAATATGATATGAAATGAAGAGAAAAATGAAAAGAAAAAACAAAAAAATGTGAAAAAATTATTATTCTTTTTTAAAAGTATTAAAATTTTGATAGTTAACTTTGGGTAGTAGAAAAAAGAAAGAGATAAAAAAACAAATCAAGAGAAAGTGTGAAATAAATGACAATCTATACTATTACAATTGGGTAGATTTTTTGTCACTATTCATTGGGGGTTAATTTTTTTTTAATTCCTATAAGTAGTAAAGTTAAGAGTTTTAAATCTAGCCTAACTTATAAGATACATAGATAGTAGGTAGATAAATATGGAAACTTTAGGGAGGAGAAAATAGAAAGAAAAAATAATAAAGAGAAAAAATGTGAAAAATATGATATGAAATGAAAAGAAAAATAAAAAGAAAATTAAGGTGTTAAAGGAAGTGTAAAACAAAAAAAAAATGTGAAAAAATTATTATTATTTTTTAAAAGTATTAAAACTTTGATAATTAACTTTTGGGTGTTGAAAGTAGAAAAAAGAAAGAGATAAAAAAACAAATCAAGAGAGAGTGAGAAATAAATGACAATTGATGTGATAGGAAAGAAAATTATACGTGAAAAATCTTATATATTTTAAAATTAAACTATTAAATACATAAATACATTACATGTTGCAATCGAAAATATATATAAATAATAGGAATTTAAGTAAACACAAATGACAAGACAACACTAAATAGTTTGAAACGAATACAATATATAGGAATTGAAATCACCTAAATACACACTCCAATTCTTTTTTATAAGGCACCTTTTAGAATTTTTTGTGTTCCTTTTTATAAGTCACTTTACAATTTGAAGAAAACATTTATTATAATTTTCCTTATTTGCCCTTATTAACTTTAATGTCTTTCCAACTATCAAATGATAGTGAAGTTAGTTAATAATATTAAATAAGAGCAAAACTAGAAAGTTAAACTGTTTTTTAAAACTCAAATAAAATAATTAACTAGCTTTAATTACTTTTATTAGTCTTTATGATTCAATATAGTGTGCCTTATAAAAAGGAACGAGGGGAGTATATTATATTTGTTTACATTTAAATGTATATAAACTAGATTTTCATTTTTTCCAAAAAAAAAAAGAAATGCGGAACACATTTTGGGACATCTCGAATGAATTTAATTCTATTTGATATGATATATTTTACATTTATAATTATTAATGTTTGAAATTTATTGTTTCAAATAAATTTTCTATGTTTTAATTTTTTTTTAATTCTTTCTATATAAACAAGTATATATTTTAATATGAAAAAAATCACTAATCATTATCATTTTCTAATGTTTACATATTTATATTAGTTAAATTAAATATATTATAGTATTTAGTATAAACAATCTATTTGAATAATAATACACATGCATCGCATGGGTCGGACACTAGTTAATCCCTATTCTAAAAGAAAAAATTACATGTATCTAGCCTAAAATATGACTAAAAATGGTCCAAAAATTGGTAAAAATTGTCTGTTTTTCTAAAAACTATTTTGAAAAACGAAATGCAACTTGAATAAAAAATTGCACCAAAAATTGCTTAGCAACTTTCTTACATTACACAAAAATTGCAAAAAACAATTCAAACATGTTGGATTGATTTTATGGATCAAACAGAGAAAAACTGTAAAAAAATTCATCAAGAAATTTGGCGAATTTTTGCCACTTTTCTGAGCTAGAACACAGCCTATAGTTATGCATTTTGCGTAATCAAACAGACATTTCCTAAGGTTGTGCTAGCGGAAAATTCAAATTTGCAATCAGATTTCAATAATAACAAACTGAACAGAAGTAGAAAATTGAACAAGGCAACACCAGAAAATTGCACATAAAATGGTGAAATAATGAGAATTAAATTGCGCAAAAATTAAATGGGGAAGAGCTGAAATTAAAAGAATGGGGATGACTGAAATTAAATGTCTGAAAGTAAAGGGAAGAGCGGAAATTAAAAGGATGGGGAATTGCGAAATTTAAACGACAAAAAAGTAAAGGAGAAGCTGAAATTAAAAGGATGGGAGTGACTGAAATTAAAAGCGGAAAGTAAAGAGATGAATAATGAATGAACAAGAATTAAAAGGAATGAGAATAAATGTAGGTGAACGATCTTTGGAAAATGGAAGCAACTGTACTCCCACTTACCACAATCCACCACTGTAACATCCCGGAAAAATAGGACCTAAGATCAACTAAAGATAGTTAGTAAGAGAGTGAGAAGTTTAGGAAAGAGGAAGGATTTTGAGTAAGATTATGAGGATAATGAGAATTTATGGGCATTAAGGGTAGATTTAAAAGAGTAATTAAGTTAGGAATGTGTTTTGGCAAAGGAAATAAGGGAATACAGGAGCACAACCTCATGAACAATTAGGACCCTTAGTCTTAGTCTTATTGAAGTCAATTGATGAGATACGTCATGGTTCATGTGGAGTGTGCCCCATTGGGCTTCAACCAAGGTTGTTGCTCAATTTTGAGTTTTAAGCCCTATGACCTTTACTCACTAATTTGAGAATATCTAGAGTTATAGGTGTCCAATTAAGGTGATTCCACTTGGGTTAAAAAGCTAAGATCCGGGGCTTCAATTTGATATGCTATATAATAGGGTTCTGATCTATTTTGCATCTTCAAACAAGCGTATTCTCACTCAAGCAAGAATATCTCACTTGAGCGAATTATGCAGCAAAAAGAGAAGAAATTGAGTTTCTGCATATCTCGCTTGAGCGAGATTGTCCAGAGAGAGGGTTTTTTTTTGGATCATTCTCGCTTGAGCGAGAATGTGAAGAAAAAGCATGCAACTGACACGCTCGCCCAAGCGAGAATATCTCGCTTGAGCGAGAATTCACTTATAGGCTCAAAACCCTTCATTTAGTTTCCGATTTCTTCACTTCTTCTTCTTCCGTTCTTTTAGAGAGAAGTTAGAGAGTTTAGAGAGAGGAAGGGAATTTCTTGTGAGGAATGGGTGTTTTGGAGCATGAAAGCTTGGAAGGGGACTTTGGATCTTCACTTCAAGCCTCTCTTCAACTCTAATTGCCTTCTCTTTGAGTACCTTTGAGGTGAGTACAACTCACCCACTTTCACCTTCTTTAATTGTGTGCTTGGGCATGATCCCTACTCTCTAATCCCTTTCTCTATGTTTGTAAATATTGGTTAGTGGAGATTATGTATGTTTTGTAGATTGTGAATGGTACATGCATTGATTTTTATAGAACCTAGGTTTGATATTTAGGGAAGTTAGGGTTTTGTTCTTATATTGATTGATAAGTTTATAATTATTGAGATTTAGAGCATGAAAATAGGAATTATGTTGATGTAATTGTTTAAAAATGCTATTCAGGGTTATATGTAAGAAATTAGCAAGTTGAAATAACATGAAATGTATGTAATCTATTGAATTAGTATTTTGTCAACATCATTCTTATTAATTGATAATTCATTGAGATCATGAGCACTGAGATAATATAAGCCGGTTTCGACCATGAGTTAATATAAGCCGGCTTCGGCCATGAGTTAAAAATAAGTTATTATGTGAAAACTTGACTTCGGTCCAGTAATGGGTGGGATTCGTCCCCGGGGAAGACGTTCTCCGTAGTATGAGCTCAGTTCTAACTCCAGTTTAAGTGATAAGATCATGCCTGCTGGGCACAGCGGTGAGTTGCATCATAATTGCATTTATATTGAGATGATTGTGATGCATGAGTTTAGGCCATAACTATTGTGTATTGGAATTGTACATGTATCTTTACCTTTAGCTAAAATGAGTTTTCATTATGAAAAGAATCAGAATTTACCTATGAAATATATTTTAGCATGTTTTAGGTGTTGCATCTTATATGATTGATTTCTCCTACACTGCGTCTGCATAGTTGTGTTCGCTGAGACTGTAGTCTCACCCCACGTTTCGGGGATATACTCTAGTTGTGCAGGTGATCCCAGGTGATGATAAAGCAGGGAAAGGAATGGTGAAGCTGAGTATTACTTCCCGTGGAAGACTCATTTAGTAGAATTAGTTCTTATGTAATCATAAGTAGTTAAATATTGATGTATATGTGTATGTATATTCTGTTCTGGCCACGAAGGCCCTATTATGATATTAGTGAATTCATGTTATTAAACTGTGCTGGTGGTTTTACTGAGTTTCAGGTTAAGTTTGGAATTGGTATACCTCTAGTTTTTAGGGTAGATTCTGCCGGACTTCCGGTATGAGTCTTATGAACCACAACACTCCAAGTGTAGGTTCTTTCCCTAAGTTTAATTAAGATTTTCAATTTGTATGAGTTTGTGATGTATGTATTAGTAACACCTTAAGCAAATCATTGGAAAGCCTAAGCTTTTGTTTGACGATATCGAAATTGAACGAAATAATTTCAGAAATTCAGGAATGGTGTTTCCAACGGACACTATTCTAGAGTTGAGAAATTAGGACGTTACAACCACAAACAAGTAGTTAAATTGCAAGAATCACTCAAGAACAAGTAAAGAGCAATTAGAGTAGGCAATTTATCAAACACCTAGTGGGGTGGATTTAGCCCACCAACAACCCTATTCTAGCAAGAATCAAGCAAATTCAAGCAAGCAGACAAGTGCAGCAAGGCACCTTGGGCCCGGAGAACAGTTCAGAGTCCGAAATTACAATGAAAAGAGATGGATTACAAGTGAAAAACTCAAGAACAACCCAAAAAATGCATGAATATGCCTCCAAATGATCCCAATCAATAGAGCTCTGATTACCAATTGATAGCAGGCAGGATGCGAATCTAGATATGAATAAAACAAGTTGTTACAACCCAAATTGTGCGTGAATTAAGCAATGGATGGCAGCTAAAACATGCAGTAAAATGAAAGAAAACAACAGAAAATGGATGAGAAAAGGAGTGGAATAGGTGCCACTGCGAAGGCAACCCCTTTAGCAGATAAGCCAACGATGTAGATTCGCCACCAGCCCATGGAGGAAGATAAGAATCACAATGATTTAAGCAAGAACCATTAAGTCTCTCAACCTCACATGGGAGAAAACAAAGCAAAGCTTTTCTATTGAAAATGAAGATTAGCTTACAAGAGAGGAGGAGACCTCCTTATATAGCCATATAGGGCGGCCAAATAAAAGGAAAAATAAGAAAGGCTAGAATTCCTACTCCTAATAGGATTTGATCCCATGACCTCCTAGGCAATTAGTCAAGCAACCTCCTAGCCAATAAAGCCATCAAAATAGCGCCCCAAGCTAGGAAAATAAAAGGAAAAATTACAAAATCAAAAGAAAATACGAGAGTCCTAATTAAGGGTGGTACATAGGACTAGGGTCCTATCCAGGGTCATGGGTGTCCTCCTGTAGGGTAGTGCCCTCCCGAAGGGTAGCGTCTCTAAAATTGTAGGACATTAATTTCTTCATCTCTTCCTTGCTTGATGTCGGGTTATATTCCTTAGTATTGATCTTGCAAGCCCAAGAAGTCTTGTTCCCTTCCAGCAGCATGTCATCACCCGTGGAGGATACTTGTGGTCCAGTACAAAAAAAAGTTGTAAAATGATAAAATAAAGCTTGGAAACTAAATATTTTCAATTGAACATAGGATATATGTGTGTTTATAAAATAATTAAGTTTAACATAAGTTAAAACTGCACTGTATTATTATAGGTTAAAAGTTGAGAAATATTTCATACCGCAAGTTTCATGATTTAAGTGTTTTAAATGCACCTCATACTAATTAATTTTGATTAAGCATACATTGATAGATTTTTGGCTTAATTTTGATTAATTAGAATCCATGTTACTTTAGTTAATAGTCATGAAGCAAATTGTTGTAGGAGTCACATTTGAGTTTTGGTCGAATGGAGCAAAATAAGGAGTGTGTTTGGTAAGCCATTTCAACTAGATTAAAGCTGGAATTAATAGCTGAAATCATTTTAACTATGTTTGGTAAGGTGATTTTTTTGGGTAGCTACTAGCTTACTTGAGGTAGCTTTTTTAGAAAAGCTCCAATTTTCAGCAACTAGCTGAAAATTAATTATAAGTTTATCCCTCAATCACCCCCACTTATCATTATTTAATAATTAATGATGTTCTTATATGTCATTGTACCATTTTCAGCTAGTTTTACCAAACACCTTCAATCAAATCAGCTGTCTTTTTGGCTTTCATTTAGTTTTTCAGCTTTCAGCTAGCTTTACAACTAGTTTTACCAAACACGCTAAAGATATTGTATCTGACAGGTTGCAGGTTCGAACCCTCACTCGTTCCCTTGGGGTGGGGTAAATGTAAGTATCTTTGTATGTGCTCTATGAACCCAGAGGTTTTCCCCTGCATGTCTTGAACTGGGGCACCATCATCTCACCATATATTTTTGTAACCATGAAAAGTTACGATATATAGTAAAATGTTCAGAATATTCAAACACTACAAGAAAATTGCATTTTAGCGACAGCCAAAAGCCTTCGCTATAATCCACTTAGTGACGACCTCATGGACGTTGCTAAAATGCTCGTCGTTAATACAATAGTGACGAGAAAAATATGTCATCGCTACGTAGCGTCTGCCAGACCGTCGGTCGTCGCTACTCGCTAACAAATTTATCAGTAGCGACGACCATGGCTGTCACAACAAATATAATATTTTTTTTATATTTTTTTACAAGTGACTGACGTGGCCGTTGCTAGTGATAATTTTTTTAAAAAAATTAGTTTATTATTATTTATTTTAATTTAATATTTGTTAATTTTAAAATTATAAAGAGAAATACTAAATACTATATTAACACACAGATAGAGAAATATATATATATATATATATATATATAAAGTATATATACAAAGAATGTTCAAACATAATACAATAAATGTATAAAAAATAAAAAACATAGGTGGCGGCGGCGACGTTGCTGTGGTGGATGATGATCCTCATCCTCACTCAATGGCTGGTCATCTAGGTGACCATCATAGTGCGGGTGCGGTTGAGCGGGAGCTTGAGCCTGAGCCTGAGAGAAGCTGATAGAACCACCTACACTCTGGGCCTCCAGCAACATCTGTATCTGTTGTCGAAGTCGTGCGAAGTCCTCCTCCAACCGTGCAACCTTCTCTTCAGCTCGGATGGCCTTCAAGTTGGCTTCAAGTATCTCCTACCTCAGTCGTCCTAGTCACACCAGGACGAATGTTGGTTGACAAGTCCCAGGTGCCATAACAATGGCCTCATGTCTTGCCACCCGCAACTTCCTTCCAGATCTGAAGCTTGGTGGACCCATCAAAGCTGGAGTTGTCCCACATCTGTGACTCCACCTCCCTCAGGCAGTCATCGTGATTTGTCTGTTGAGTATAGGTAAACGTATAATTAGTTAGTTATATATTCAATTGCAAATATATGAAATAATGTAAATAAAACACTGATATAATTAGTTGGACTTACATATGTGGACCGCGCCCGGTCATCTACCCAGCCACCACCCTTTTTTATGTGGGTTGCGACAAAGAACCCATCGGGCTCTACATCTCGCCCCAGCTGTCGAGACTGCACAAAATAATTACACAAATTAATTATTTTAATAACATATACAAAATGAATACAGAAGGGTGCTTGTTTATACATACAATATCCAACGCCACCTCAAGGTGGGCCTTGTGGCCGTGGTGTGGACTGCTCCCCCGTGAAGAGAAGCCCGATTGCTCTTGTTACGAGCGGACTTCCCCTTGAATTCATCAGAGGCCCAGTAGGCCAAAAGACCCTCCCAGGCCTCCTCACCACACCAGATGGGCCTCCTCCCAGCCATCCAGGCCTTATTCATCATATCTCGAAGGCGACGAGCAATCCTCTGCTCGTACACCTTAATTTGGGCCTCATCAAAAGGGTCCCAAGTAACTTTGCTCTGCAAAAAAAAAAAAAAAAATTAGGGTAAGTTAATACAAAATGACATAACTTAAGAAAAAATATATAAAGTGAAGACATTTTATTTACCGTAAACTCGGCCCACCACTTGTCTCTTACATCATGCGGGGTGACCTCCCATAGATAGTGAGGACCCCGGAACTGCGATCGAATAGCATGACCAATGGATGAGATGGGTGGGTTGTTAGGCACCCAACTACAAAATAAACAATTTCAATATTAACTGTTAAAACAAATAAAGAGAAAATATTATCAATTTAAAAGAAGTAAAAATAAATAAACAAACTCACCATCTGCCAAAAGGTCAGATATATAATAACCCTACCATGAGGGACTACCTCATGAGGTCTATTGGAGCTGGGACCCTGGAACCGAACAGACACCTCATCAGACTCGAGGTCAGCCTCGTGATCAATCGCAGCCCTCGTGTCCTAAGCGTCTACCTCGGGCTCAGATATATGTGGCAGCTCCTGTTGCACCTCAGAAGGGATCTCATGATATCCCGATGTAGTGATGAACGTCATTCCATCGAATGGCTGGTCAGATGCAGCAGCTTGGCCAGCAGGTGGAGGGGAGAAAGAAGAAGACTGGACGTATGCCGCCGGAGGCGCTGAAGCAGATGGCTGCTCTGCCATCTGATCAGGGTGAGGGAGGTTGGTCCTCTCCCGAGCTGCACGTAAGCGAGTTGCCTGTGCAGCAAGCTTGCCCGGAGGGATGGACCTCCCTCTAATAGGTGGAATCTTTTGTTCACCTCTGCCACACATACGAGGCATATTTACCTAAATTTAATAGTGTTAAATTTAATATTAAACACCAAACCTATAAATTACTAATTAATTACTACTAATAATTACTACTAAATAACTACCTATATAATTAAATACCTATATAACTAATCATATAAACAATTAAAACTAATCATAAAAACAATTAAAACTAATTATAATTAATCATATAAACAATTAAATATTATTATAATTAATCATATAACTAATTAAAACTAATTAGAACTAATCATATAACCAATTAAAACTAATTATAATTAATCATATAATCAATTAAAACTTATTATAACTAACTAAAACTGCAAAACTTACTTGTAGATGGCAAAAGAGGACGCCAGAGGAGGAAGAAGGAAGGAAGGAAGGAGGGAAGTGAACAGGGAGCTAGGGTCAACTATTTCAGATTCTGGTCGATTGAAAATAAACCTATAAAGGAGGGCTAGGGTTTAATCGATGAGATTTTGAAAATGAAAGAGAGAGGGACAGAAACAAGGATAGCCGGAGAGGAGGAAAGGAGAGGAAGGAGTAGGAGGAGGAGGAGGAAGAAGAAGAAGAAAAGGGGAGGGGGAAGGTTTTGTGCGCGTGTGTGTTAAGCGTAGCGATCGACGGCCTGACCGTCGCTACGTTAAAAATTTTGCCGCGTCAAGCCAAATTTAAAACGTAGCACGACCTAGCTGTTGCTACGTTTATTTTTAAAATTTTCAGAAAAAAATAGTTTTTTAATGTAGTGACGAAACGTAGCAACGACCAGGCCGTTACAGAGTATTAGTTGTAAAGTTGCGCGTTGAGCTGCGCATTTAATGCTATAACGACGCCTTAGTAACGGTTGGGCCGTCGCTACTAGCGACGGCTCATGGTCGTCGCTACCCTTTCACTGGGGATGGCAATTGAGCTGAAGCCCTATGGGTACCTGCAATGGGCAGGGTAAAAACCCGCAAAGCGGGAATGGACGTGGGTACGGGAAATAGCTGTTAGTTCCACAGGCAACACTAGAATGGGGGTTGAATAGTGTTTTGAATATTTTTACCATTTTGGAAATCTTTAACAAAAGTTATTAATTCATTAAGACAAATTAGTGAGAAAAGCTTATTATCAGAATTAACACTTAAATTGCGGAATATAAGAAGGACACGCGTGGAGACTAAGAAAAGATGACTAGATCAAAACTTGTTTGGACTTTTGATTAAATTGATTTAGATATTCAGATGCATCTCAAGATACCTTCTGAAAGATATTACAAAGAATCTTTTTAGAACAGTTTCTGAGTAACCTCAGATGATTGGTCATTGTCTGAAGTGTACTTCTAACTTCTGAACTGAAACTGTTTCAGATTCACTTCAAAGAGTTATTTCAGATGTTCTTCAAAGTATATTCTTTTTAATACTCCAAACGATATAAGATTAACTGAATGAGTTATTATCTTGGAAAACTTAGTTTATTGAAATTGTTGTGTTAAGTTTATTATGAAAAATATTGTTCAATCCCCATCAGGAATATAAAGCTGTAAATTTAGGAGTTTAAGGGATAGAAAACTTAGCCACAAAATTTATCCTGGTTCACCCACCAACCCAGTGGGCTACATCCAGTGCCAGGGAAAACCACCACTGGATTTTCCACTATCTGAAACAACAGATACGAGTATTCTCTTCTACCAAGCCTCTTCAGGCTCTACACAAGTATTCTTTCATTTTAAACTGCCTCTCCAGGCAACTCAGTACAATATTCTTTTACAGACAAGCCTCTCCAGGCTCAACAAGTATTCTTTCTTACAAAGCCTCTCCAGGCTCAACAAGTATTCTTTCTTACAGAGCCTCTCCAGGATCAACAAGTATTCTTTCTTACAAAGCCTCTCCAGGCTCAACAAGTATTCTTTCTTCCACCAAGCCTCTCCAGGCTCTCAGACACATAAAGTGTTTACAACTCAATCTAAGTTTAATGTTCGTTAGAACCATAAACTCAGATGCTTTCTTGTACATAGTGATTACTGAGTCTAACTCAGGATGCAGACATTACAATCTAAGTACAAGGATAAGACAGAGATACAAGTGTATGAATTTTGGTATAATCTCGTCTTCTAAGTGAGGTATAACATCCTCAAGGAATTGGCTAAGTAAAATATTGAATTAAGCTTCAGCCAGTTCACTCTTGGCATAAACTCTACCTTGGGCTTCAATGCCAAACCTTTCTGGTTGACATCTTGTGGATGTGATACTAAGAAATTGGCTCAAACTTGGTTGTCTTCTTACAACGACAACAAGTCGGCACCTTCAGATTCATACTTGAGGCTATTTATATTCTGATAGAATATAGCCGTTGAAGATGGTTGATAATACCGTTGAGATGCTGATGATGTGGCTCATATAGCCGTTGTGTAATAGCTTCTCAAACGGTTGCTTCTTCTTAAGCAAAATAAGTGTTCAGACAATTTTGTTCTGACACTTCTATTGATGAGCTCATTTGAGAGATTTTCTTGATATTTTTATGCTTCCTCTCTCTCTTGATTTTCTTCTGCTTTCTTCAGCTTTCTTCTGCTTTCCTCTGTTTTCCTTTAGAGTATGTATGAGGAGGTATCCATTGGATTTGTCCTTTTGCTTATTTGTATATACTCCTTTTTATTTGCTCCTGACACAATTTCCTCTTTCCTCTATGAGTGAGGTGTCTTGTCCTAAGGACAATAGTTGTTGTTGTTGTTTCCTATTTGAATAAAGACATATGATATTATAGTCGTTGAATCATATGGTCTCAGATTCTCTTGTGACTTCTTCTATGTTGAAATCTATTTTATGCAGTCAGAGAGTTTCATTTCTTCAGACTGTTAAGCCATTTATAACTTCCTTCATATGATAACTTCAAACTTCTTTTAATTCTTTAAGATTGAAATGCTTTCAACAAAGATTTCTTCTTTTGATGAAATGCTTCTTTTTCTCTTTAGATGGTTAGAGCAAAATGCTTCTTCCTTTTAGCAGAAATCTTCTTCCTTTTTACTTAAGCAGAATGGTTCTTCTTTTACTTCAGACGATCCTAGCTTTATTCATCTTTGACTCTTCTAGTTCTTCTTATATTTGAATAGATGTTAAATTACATAATATTAGTTCACACATCTTTCTCAATATTTTCTTGTCCAGACTTCTGATTTGCTTTTGGACAGTAGCATGTGCAGTATGTCTGCGTATACAGTACCATTTTGATTGCAGATGCAGTAGTCGTTGCAGGATTTCCTTATTTGTGCAAGTCTTTGTGATCAAGGCAGAAAAGTATGCCTAACTTTTGTGCCGAAATGAAGTAGTCCATTGGATACAGTGTTCTTCATGCTTTGGCAATATCTTCATGAGAACATTTCTTGGTTCTGACGCCTTCAGTCCTTCAGTCATACATAGTGCTTCTGATCAGCTTCCATTCTTCAGATGATAGTTGTTCTTGAGACGATGAATAGTTTATTCAGATGATAGATAAGTCTTCAGTTTGTCTTTACGTCTTCAGATGATAGTCATTCTTCAGACAGAGGATATCCTTCAGATGATGATAAGTCTTGAGACGGTCTGAGTCTTTCATGTCTTCAGATAGTTGAATCTTTTCTATTCTTTTCCGATTCTGTATTGCTTCATCTTTTGATTTTTCTTCGTTCTTCTGATTTGTTGTTCTTCTTCTGATACTTCACCGGTTCTTCTTCTTCTGATTCTTTACTGGTTCTTCTTCTTATTTGTTCTTCTTCTTCTGATTCTTTACTGGTTCTTCTTCTTTTGATTCTGATACTTAAGACGAATATTCCAACCTAAAACACAATCAACAAAACAATACCTTTCTTAGTAGCACCTATTTTCTTTTCATCTAGTCTAATTTGTTAATCATTAAAACCAATGATAATGAGTCTTGAATTTAATTTGAATACTTAAATTAATTCTGAGACTCAACAATAGCACGCATTTTTTCACGGGGACGGGCGCGGGTACGGGAACTATAATGCTCAGCCCGCGCCCATACCTGCACTTGTATATATAATTATTTAATAAATAATCCCTCATATAATTATATATAGGGATGTATTAATTTTATTAAAATATCTTATATATTTATACATATTTTTAAAATTGATATATATAATATATTACAAATTAAAAATATATTTTTAAAACTATCTATTTGTGATTTTTTACTTTATAATATATGACTAATTAGTGTTAATAATAATTTTTATAGATTTTGGAGAATTCTAACACGTGATATCCAAGTTTATAAAATAGTGTAACGTGAAAGTATATATTTAATAAAAATTTTGAACATTAGATCAAGTGTTGTGTTTTAGAACTTCAACATATTGTGTTTCAATTTAATTAAATTGTTTTGTCACTGATATTTAAAAATTATGTTGGGACAATCTTCGAGTAATTTTTCAATTGAGATACAGTTTTCTTAAATTAATATTTTTTTAGTGATTGTTAATTTTTTACTTAATAAAAGTGCGGGTAACGGGCGCGTGTACGGGCATATAGGTGCCCAGCGAGTATGGGGACGAACACTAAAGTTGCTGCCCATGCGAGTACGGGCGCGGGTACAGACTTTTTTTTTTTTAAAATGCGGGTACGGGGACGGGCACTGTGGTACCCTTCCTATAGGGTACCCATTGCTATCCCTATCTTTCACTTCTAAATGTGCGCATTCTTGTGGTGAAAATTTCAGTTTTAATTATATAGCAAATTGCCATCATGTGGTTTTGTTATAATTATATTTTGAGTCAACACAATTTTGCTAATTATCATAGCTCTGAGCTTAATTTGACTTTTAAATTATTAGGTTTATTTGGTTCTAAAGATAATAATTAGGATCAAATAAATTGGCCAATCAAAATTTAGGATTGAGTAAGAGATAATTAATTAGTATAATCAATCTCATGCACTCCTCTGATAATGTGAGCCAGCTTGCACATATATTGATTGTTTTATCCTTTTGGTTTAATCAAAAGTAGGTCACTTACACCACGATTAAGCGATTTAATTACAAAAGTATTTCATGTGCATGGAGTATTTGATATCTTTAGGGTTTAAATATAGGGAAAAAAGTATAAAAATCACCATAAATTTTTGTTAGTTCCACAGGCAACACTAGAAGGGGGGGTTGAATAGTGTTTTATACATTTTGATCATTTTGGAAATCTTGAAAATAAACTACAAGCCTATTAAGACAAAATAAAATGAGAA
Source organism: Sesbania bispinosa (assembly GCA_026901365.1). Classification (NCBI taxonomy): domain Eukaryota; kingdom Viridiplantae; phylum Streptophyta; class Magnoliopsida; order Fabales; family Fabaceae; genus Sesbania; species Sesbania bispinosa. The sequence goes on from QLOH01001051.1 coordinate 68,828, forward strand.
ACTTAAAATAAGAGTTAACATGAAAATTTGCGGAAGATAAGAAGGACAAATTTTGACAAAGTTAGAGACTAAGGAAAGTTGAACAAAACGCTGACTAACTTGGACTCTTAATTAACTAATCTTAATCATTCAGATTCATCTCAAGATACCCTCTGAAAGATACCACAAAGAATCTTTTCAGAACAATTTCTTAGCTACCTCAGATGAATGATCATCGTCTGAAGTATACTTCTAACTTCTGAACTGAAACTGTTTCAGATTCACTTCAAAGAGTTATTTCAGACGTTCTTCAAAGTATATTCTTTGTAATACTCCAAACGATATGAGATTAACTGAATGAGTTATTATCTTGGAAAACTTAGCTTATTGAAATTGTTGTGTTAAGTTTATTATGAAAAATACTATTCAATCCCCATTAGAATATAAAGCTTTAGATTAAGGAGTTTAAGGGATAGAAAACTTAGCCACTAAATTTATCCTGGTTCACCCACCAACCCAGTGAGCTACATCCAGTCCCAGGGCAAACCACCACTGGATTTTTCACTATCTGAAACCACAGATACAAGTATTCTTTTCTATCAAGCCTCTTCAGGCTCTACACAAGTATTCTTTCATTTTCAACTGCCTCTCCAGGCAACTCAGTGCAGTATTCTTTTACAGACAAGCCTCTCCAGGCTCAACCACAAGTATTCTTTTATTTGCAACTGCCTCTCCAGACAACTCAGTGTAGTATTCTTTTACATACAAGCCTCTCCAGGCTCAACAAGTATTCTTTCTTACAAAGCCTCTCCAGGCTCAGCAAGTATTCTTTCTTTCACCAAGCCTCTCCAGGCTCTCAGACACATAAAGTGTTTACAAACTAAACTAAGTTTAAGTTTCCACGAAACATAAACTTAATCTCTTCCTGTACTAGAGGTTAACTGAGTACTACTCAGGATACAATGAATAAATCTAAGTACGAGGTTTTACAGAGAAAGTATTTTCTTCTAAGCTCTAATTCAACTCTGTATTTTCAAAAGATTGGTTGAATATGATAATTGATTTCCTATGAACCAAACTCTTCTGCATAAGTAGAGATATGCCATGGGTTAAGGATGAATATGATAATACATGGTAGCACTTCTAATTTTCATTCTGAGGAATTGCCCGACATGGCAACTACCTCTGGTTAGCAAGAAATGCCAACATCTTCAAATTCAATCTTGAGGCTATTTATATGTTCTGATGAAATATAGCCGTTGAAGATGGTTGATGATACCGTTGAGATGTTGATGATGTGGCTCATATAGCCGTTGTGTAATAGCTTCTCAAACGGTTGCTTCTTCTTAAGCAAAATAAATGTTCAGACGATCTTGTTCTGACACTTCTATTGATGAGCTCCTTTGAGAGATTTCCTTGATATTTTTATGCTTCTTCTCTCTCTTGATTTTCTTCTGCTTTCTTCAGCTTTCTTCTGCTTTCCTCTGTTTTCTTCTAGAGTATGTATGAGAAGGTATCCGTTGGATTTGTCCTTTTGCTTATTTGTGTATACTCCTTTTCATTTGCTCCTGACACAGTTTCCTCTTTCATCTTTGAGTGAGGTGTCTTGTCCTAAGGACAATAGCTGTTGTTGCTATTTCCTCTTTGAATAAAGACATATGATATTATAACCGTTGAATCATATGGTCTCAACTTCTCTTGTGACTTCTTCTATGTTGAAATCTGTTCCATGCATTCAGAGAGTTTCATTTCTTCACACTGTTAAGCCATTTATAACTTCCTTCAGATGATATCTTCAAGCTTCTTTTAATTCTTCATATTGAAATGCTTTCAACTCGCTCCTTTCTTCTTGCAATATGATTCTTCTCTTCAGATGATTAAAGCAAGATGCTTCTTCCTCTTAGCAAAAATCTTCTTCTTCTTTTTTTTTTTTACTTCAGTAGAATGCTTCTTCCTTTACTTCAGACGATCCCAGCTTTATTCATCTTTGTCTCTTCTAGTTCTTTTGATATTTGGATAGATGTTGAATTAAATAATATTAGTTCAAACATCTTTCTCGATATTTTCTTGTCCAGACTTCTGATTTGCTTTTGGACAGTAGCAGATGCAGTATGTCTGCGTATGTAGTACCCTTTTGATTGCAGATGTAGCAGTCGTTGCAGGATTTCCTTATTTGTGCAAGTCTTTTGATCGAGGCAGAAAAGTATGCCTAACTTTTGTGCCGAAATGAAGTAGTCCATTGAATACAGTGTTCTCCATGCTTTGACAATATCTTCATGAGAACATTTCTTGGTTCTGACGCCTTCAGTCCTTCAGTCATACAGAGTGCTTCTGATCAGCTTCCATTCTTCAGATGACAGGTATGCTTCATACGGAGTCAAGTCTTCAGTTTGTCTTTGAATCTTCAGATGATAATCACTTCTTCAGATGGAGGATATGCTTCAGATGATGATGAGTCTTGAGACGGTGTGAGTCTTTCATGTCTTCAGATAGTTGAATCTTTTCTATTCTTTTCCGTAGCTTCCTTTGCTTCTAGTTGCTTCATTTTTATTGTGGATCTCTTCTTCCTTTGCTGTCTTCAGGGCTTCAGATGATTGAGTCTTTTTCTTCTCTTTAGTTTCTGTGTTGCTTCATCTTCTGATTTTCGTTCGTTCTTCTTCTAATTTGTTCTTCTTCTTCTGATACTTCACTGGTTCTTCTTCTTCTGATTCTTCACTGGTTCTTCTTCTTCTGATTCTTATACTTCAGACGAATATTCCAACCTAAACACAATCAACAAAACAATACCTTTCTTAGTAGCACCTAATTTCTTTTAATCTAGTCTAATTTGTTAATCATTAAAACCAAGGATAATGAGTCTTGAATCTAATTTAAATACTTAAATTAATTCTGAGACTCAACAATTTTTAGCCTTTTGCAAATAGACACAATAAACTTTCACTTTGTCTTAATTAATTCTTAAATTCTCATCATTATTGAAATAAGTCCTTTTATTAATATCAAGTTAAATGATTAACAAAATCAATATCAATTTACAAGATTTTATGTTTTAAATATTTTAAAGATACTTAAAATAAGAAGTAATGAGTAAAATTTATATTTTTTTTATCCTAGAAATTCATCAGATTTCAAATATATTTGAATTTCTAAAAGTGAAATGCAATATGATGTGATTTAATTTTTCAGTGTAGGGCATTTTCCATTTTTTTAAAACTTGAAACTTTATTTTATTTTATTTTAATATTTTATACACAAAATTTTAAAGGATTGATATTATTTTTATTAATTATTTAACTTCATGTTAATGCAAGGATCTATTACAACAATGATAAGAGTTTTAAAAATTAATTGGGACAAAATAAAAGTTCATGAAACCTAGCTATTTGCAAAAAGATAAAAGTTCAAGGTGATTCCATACTTTTTTTTTTCTTAAATATATGACAATGTAACTAATCACATATATCACATGCTTAAAATCACGTGTGGCTATTTATTTTACAAGATTGCCGAATATTGGGGGGATATTGCACATAGAATTAAAAGTACTAATTTAACGGATAATATGAAAAGAAGATTCATGCATAATCTTTTGATTGAAAAATATTTAGAGAACTAAAATAACAAAATTCAATGAATAAACATTTTCAAATCTTTGCATACACACATATAATTTGTGTATATATACTTGTTTTTAGTATGCATGTAAATATGGGAAAATGGAAGTAATAAATAAATAGAAGTTAACTGCCTAATTATCAAAAAAGCTTTTATAATTTAGTCTTGAATATTTAAAAAATTAATTACAAATAGAGTTTAATTAATATAAAACTTATATCCTATTCTCTTATTAATTAAAACACAAATAATTATTAACTATAGTGTCAAAATATTAATGGATGTGAGTTTTAAATTTCTTTACATGGACCGTACATGCCAACTAATTAATCCTTAACGTTAAGTAAAATATAAAAAGAGGAAATATTTATTCCATTATATTCGCTTCCTTCCGAGTATAACCACTTACAGGGAAGAGATTAAATTTAATTATAACTTGACCATATAGTTTTATCATCTCTAGATATTTAATTATTTATGCGTCTCATATCGATTACATATCTATCGCCTGTCTAGTTTATGTCGGGAGAACAGAGAAGAAGAACAAAAAAGCCAAGAAGAAAAAAAACAGAAGCTTAATTAAGATGGGTTTTGATGTATAATTTTCATTTGATATATTATTAGTCCATAAGCTTAATTAGCGTTAATATTCTGTATGTGGTAGTTGGTCCATCACACTTGAGTCATAGTATGGATGAGAAGGCAACGGGAATTATGGCACCAAACAAGGAATCTCAAATCTAATGACTAGTGAGAGAAGAAAACGACATCAAATCTTCGACATTAATATAATATTAATTGTTTATAAAATTAAACTTCAACTATCCTATGCTATGAACCTTCTGTTTTATACTCCTTAAGCTATATATGTGTACGAAAACCATTAGGAATACGAACAAAGTTTGCGGTTTGCCTACCCACAATCAATAACACCATTGACGGGAAACACGCTTTTTCTTTAATTAATCTGTTTTTCTTCTTATGATAAATAATTGGTTTTTAATAATATATAAAAAGTAAATTATTTATATATATAATCACGTGTTGCTACAGTAGTAAAAAATGTTATTATATAATAAATAAATATTTGAGAGGTTAACCTTTTTTTTAAATGACAAATTGACAATGTGTAACAAAATGGTAATATAAATAACATTAATGAGTTAGATTTGGATCCCCTCCAATTGCAAAATTAAAGTATGAGATTGATGCAGCTTACACAACTGTAGACAATGTCATGATCAGAACGAGTTAATTAAGACACTTTAATTAATTAGAGACGGGCGGTAATTAATTAAAATACACATGCAATCACTTGATTTTTGTTTAAATGATAATGAGAATGAGATGGGAATGGCAAGAAACATTTCTAGAGAATTTCTTTGTTTGCTGTTTCTTTGCCAAACAAAAGAAACAGAATTGCAATGTGAAGCTTCATGGAACAATGACATGTAATAAGGATTGCTAGTATATGTCATCAGGCTGGACCAATTATCAATATTCAATGAAGCCTGTAATTTACTTTACCGTATTGATCTATGAATATTAAATAATCATTGTCAGAAGTCAGCCAAATATTAATTAGTGTAAGTTCCCTTCTCTCTATATTTAAATAAGTAACATACATGTAGTATTGCTTTCCGGTCAATTTTCTCTCCAAAATAAGGTTACTTTAGTAATATTTTATGTTATTATTATTATTTAATAATTTATTTATTTATTCCTAATATTTAAATATTAATAAAAATATTAATTATATTCTACTTTTTATATATTCCACTTTAATATAGTTTTATTCTCATTATCTCTGTTATTTTTTTATAATTTATATTCCACTAACTTAATTTCATTATATATTCTTTGCCAAAAAAGAATTCATTATATTCCATCTCTTTATAATTTATATTCCACTAACTTAATTTCATTATTTTCTTTACCAAAAAAAAAATTATTATATTACATCTCTCTCATTTTAATTGATAGCTTCAATGCATTTTTATCTCTTTCTATTTCTCTCCAAATATTAATAAGTCTGGTAATTTTATAAATTATTGATCAGAAATCATGAAATTAAGGATGATAAAGAAATGAGTAATTAAGAAACTGAATATATTTATTGAAGTCTTTTTTAATAGCTTTCCTTTCAATAACTTTTCAACTACCTAGTTAATTACTATAAAATACAATAATATATTAGACTTAAATTTTCTCTAATTTTATGCATGACAGTTGTAAAGGTTTTCAATTTTTAATTAATCACATGGTCTTCTTCCTATATATGCATAATTACATTTCATATTAATCTACTCATATTCTTTATTTGATTTCAGATTAATAATATATTATTGTAAAAGAGCATTAATTAGTATAACGGATCAATTAGCAATTGAATGATTAATTTCATTATAAAATAATTAAATACTATATACAAGTATTTTACCTAATAAATTAAATTACCTAGTAATAATTTTCAGCACCCACTGATACCATTGGATATACCCGCAATGGGTACCCGCATATTTATCAAATGGGTGGGAACTGATATTACACTAGCCACCCCCGCGGGTACCTGTATATTTATTAAAATATATTTTCTATTAAATATATTAAAATATTATATTTTTTTATTATTTTATGATGTTATAAAAATTATTTTTTACTATTTTATAATGATATTTTTAATATATTACACGTAATGGTATTATATAATGTTAATTTATATTATATAATATTAATATTATATGATATTATGATATATTATATGATATTTTCTCTCTTTCTTTCTATAAATTTTGATTTTTTAAATATTAATAGGTACCCATGGATACATGCTACCCGCATGAGTACCCATTAATTTTAGCGGGCATGGGTACGGGTAGTGTACTACCCGCCCCCGCCCCGCACTGCCCTGTTGACATCTCTAGTGGTATAGTGCCTCTTGAAACTATTTATTTAAATTTTGTTTTCATACATATTTGATCTATGATATGCCTACTAACTCAAAATCATTTTTTAAAATAAAAATATTCAATTGTAGAAACGTTAATTAGAGGCTCTTTCTATGGTGCACAAGCATAAAATCGAGGTTTCGTGCAAGGGACAAAATCCCCATCAAATATATTAATGTTGGTATAAAATTGAAAAATTATGCTAAGAGTAGAGCGTTTAGTAAGAATTCGAAGAAGGACCAGGAAGGTAAGGATTTCCGGACTCGAAACCAAATGAGTAGTGTATCTCGAAGCAGTGGTTTGTAGTTCAAAGCCGCAAGAGAGTTAGGTGGTCATCAAAGTTCGATAGAGTGCCTTAGAGAAATCATGCTCGAAGCTAGTCAAGCCCAAGTTCCATCCACGTCAGAAGAAAAGGTTGCAAACTGGTTTTATCCTCTAATACATCAGAGAATGAGGGAACGTGGGAATGGTGAGTGATGAATCAGCCCAAGGGGATCCCAGAGACAACTAGAAGCAGTTTTGGGAGCAGTTATGAGGTTGGCATATAAATAGGATGGATGCGAAGGCAGAAGTGTCCGCAAACTGAAAACTCAAGCATACAAAAGTAACATCAATTGAGAGATCGAGGCAACCTCATTGCAGAGAGAAAGGGAGGAACTGCAAACCAACCTTTCTTTTCCTGTATTTCGATTTAGTTTTCTACTGATTATTGTTCACGTTTTAAGCTTTTGCAATGCACTTATGTTTCCAATAGTGCAATTCGAAACTAGTTCTTTAAACATCTTCTTCTTCATATATTTCTACGCATTTCCTTTTATCCACTTTTGCGCATAGTAAAATCAATCCCCAACACTTAAAAAGTACCTAGTAAGAGGATTCGTATCTTGTCCCCAGATTGATCTGGAGATACATTTGTTTAACCAAATTAAGGGATAAACAATTAACAATCACGATTTTCTCACATCGCAACAATGCATACACTTAGTACACTAAAGTCCATGTAGGCAGAGGTTTGAGTCGGCTTAAATTTTTGAGATGATCGCATGAGCCAAAATAAAGTAAAAAAAAAAAAAGAAAAAAAAGGTAGATTTCAAAATCCCCAATAGCAGGAAATCCCTAACCACCACAAACATAGTTGATTGTCTCCAACGGGAAGTGTGATAGTGGCAAGGGGGAAGGTTGGAGATGACATCATCGAGATGTTGGTGAAGAGGGCACTGCCATCGAAGGTGGAAGACAACGACACAGACACACCGATGAACAGGTTGTTGCACCACTGAAGCTGGTTAAATGAGGCCGCAAAGACATGATTGAAGAGTGCATTGCGAGGTTGTTTTATTTCACATGAGATCGTTCAAAGGATCGTATTTATTTCTTGCTATGTGGAAATGCACCATACCTTCTATCTTGTGTTAGGCAAGGTTAGGGGTAAATGGCTGGGGAAGCAATTTTAAACTTTATATGGTAAGTTGCAATTTCTATAAAATGATAAGTGCTTTTACAAAAAGTAAAGGCAAACATTGAGAAGCTTAATTTTATAAATGACTGGGGATCGAAATTAAGTTTATCATTTTGTACATAAGAAGTGAATATTTGGCTGAAATACAAATATCTAGGAGTATTTGTGCTCCCTTATCCAATAAGAAGCTTAAATCCACTCACTACTAGTTTGGAACAATGTTGCAAGTAGGAAAACCGACTCACAGAGCAATATGGATGAAATGGAAAAAAAATTCTAACATAACTTGTAGACATCTTACAAGGAAATAAATAGGTTTTTATTTTCTGGTTTGCCTTTCAGTGTTGCTACCCTTCCATATGCAAATATATTTGGTTATAGTCTTAATCTTTATAATGCTCTAAGATCAACATTTTTACAAAAGGAGAAGGAATATATTGAGCATTGTTTTATCCTGGCCAATAGAATTGTTTTAGCCAATTTGAACAAGAACAAATAATGGAAAGTAAATAATAAAACAAGTGCATAAAAAGATGATACAACTTATCAATTGCTACAAAGAAAGGGAGAATACTTTATAATCACACCATATGCTCATAGCAGTCTATGAAGACCATAGACTCCATAATAAATTAAAGGCTAGGAATGGCTACAAGCTGTAAAAGTATCATTTAAAAGTATAAAACAACAACCAAGATTTTTTAATTTGTAAAAAAAATATAATTATAGTCATTAGTGTGACATTCTGGTTGAGGATCCTCAATGTTGGTCTAATGTGTGCATTGAATACTTAACCAACATAGAGGTAGTCATAGAAGACTAAGTTGGAGTCAAGGAATATAAGACGATATGTTGTAACTTTTGAGACATGTTGACATGTTGCTGGAATGGAGGAGTTTACTACTGAGTTTATCACATGTTGTAACAAACATCATGTAGTGCTAGAAGAGACCTTCCAATCCATTAGTGATGGCAATGGGTAGAGTTTAGGTATGGTACTATAGTACCTATCCCTATACCCGCATTTTAAAAAAATACACGTACCTTGACCCATACCCATGTGGGTAGAAATTCTAATACTCGTACCCGCATCCTTACATGCACTTTTGTTACCTATAAAAACTATAAATCAATTAGAAAATAAATAACTCTAACACAAATGAAAAATGATCTATAGATCATCCAAATTTAACCATAAAACCTAACTACTTCACTAAATTAAAGTACAACACAATAAAGTTATTAAATACAATGCATAATGTAATGTAATGTTTAAACATTAGGTAAATATTACAACTTTCACAACTATGATTCACAAGTTTTGCAACTTTAGTGTTTAGGGTTATAAAATTATAACATATTTTCATAATTATAACTTTATAATTAATTAAATTAGTAATATATATTAATTATTTGTGACTGTAATATATATTAATATTAATTAATAATATAAATATATATAATTTAAGTTAATTATATATATATATAAATTAAATATTAAATTTTTTTAGTCCCTAAAGTTTGACCTGAATTTGGTTTTTGTCCCTAAAATTTAAAAATGTTGGTTTGAGTCCCTCATCAGGTTCTGAAATCACGTAACTTTAGTCCCTCCTCTTAACAGCGTTAATTTTAACGTTGGCGTGGCAAACCGATTTTTGTATCATCTTGTTTAGTCAGTTTTAATAAACTTGATGTGGCAATTGAATAACACCCCAACTCATCTAGTCACCTTTCTTCAGTTTTAATTACAATTTTTAATTGTAATTCTGTTTTAATTCAATAAAACCTAAATGAAATTTGACTGGATAAGTTGAGATGTTATTCAATTGCCACGACATGCTCATTAAAATTGTTTGGACAAGATGGCACAGAAATTCGTTTGCCACGTCAGTGTCAAAGTTAACCGTGTTAAAAGGAGGAACTAAAGTTACGTGATTTCAGAACATGAAAGACCAAAACCAGCGGCTTTAAAGTTTATAGATTAAAACCAAATTCAGCCAAACATCATGGACTAAAAACATATTTAACCCTTAAATTAATTATATAAGTGCAAGTATAGGTAGGATTGGGTACCATAACACTGATACCCGTACCCATTTGGGTAATTACCCGGACCCAGACCCATTTATCGAGTAATTACTCTGTCAATTGTGGGTAATTTCCGTGGGTACCCATTGGGTTTGGATCCAATTACCATCCCTACAATCCATCAGCAAGTTCTTGAACTAAATCTTCAATTATTCCTATTGGAATTTGGAAGAATTGTTCCATGGTAGCCTACTTGCCTTGGCTAATTTCATCAGTTGTGTTGTTGATTGTGCATATGACTTTGATTTGGACTTTAGATTCCATGTCTGTAGTAAAACAAAAAAGAAATTAAATATAAAATTTTATCTAAATAAAAAATCTATGATAAGGAAAGAGGACCAACAAAGCCAAATCTTACTTTTATTTCTTTTGTTCTTTACAATAACTCTTTGTTTTTGTACAATGATTAATGTGTCCATTTTCTCATAAGGTTCATTATAATGGAATCAACTTCATAGGGAACCATCTCTCTCACAATTGTTTTGCCATTTTCCTCACCCCCATGAGAGTCTTCCACAACCATTTGGACCAAAACCTTTTCTAGTTTTCCAGCCCTCTTCAATACCTCAATTGTTTCATAAGTCAGTGAGTCCACTTCACCTAAATATTGCCTCAACACATGTCCATAGTAGTTTTGCAACATCAAAGCTGCAACTGTACTTACTACCGAGTGCCATTTTTTAATATTGGATTAAAATGTTCTCTTTCCTTCATTGCTAATTCTTCTTTGTTATGAGCTAAATCAAGTAAAATTTCACTGAATTCCCCTTTTATTTCCAATTCAACAAATTTGGCATTCACTTCCTTAATTACCTGCACTCATGAATAAATTAAAAATTACAAATAAGGAAATATATAAATTATAGATTTAAAATTAAAAATTAAGAAAATATATAAATAAGGAACAAAAATAAGAAAGAATGAGACTGGAATGTAGTGGCAATCCTCATCCTCAGTCGAAAATAAACAAGAAAAGGGTAAAATTACAAAATGGGTCACCTACCCATTTCAGGCTTCACTAAGACTATGCATACCCACTTCTCAAATGGGTGGATATTAATTACTTTGTCTATCGTGGAATAAGCAATCCATGTGTCATAATATAATTTGGCAATAGTATACGCAATGCCTACGGTGTTGTATATAATTTTTGTCCTAAGTAAAATATCTTGCTAAAGAATGAGGTTGAACCAAATATTACTTTGTTGCTTGAAAAAATAAAAAGGTACAATTCTGGTTATGGGCCTTGTATTGGACAAAAGCAATGTTGTTAAAATGGACTTTCAAGTGTATATAAAGAGGGAAGAGAAGAAAAAAAGGTGAAAGAAAGAAAGATGTGTGATAATTACTCAAGTGAAACTCCTTTAATATGTTTCTTTACTAGTGTGATCTTGTATAAAGATGTGTGATAATTTATTTAATATGTTCCATGAATTTGCATGTTGACACTGTAGAATGATGTGTTTTGGAATGATGTGGTCTATATATTTGTGATTGATTTATGTATTTATATGAGTAAGGATGAGTAGTTGTTACTTAGTCCATTTTTCTACTTTTTCATCCTTATTTTAGATTAGACAGCGAAGTGGTTTCTCTATTATGAAAGGATTCTCCGAATGGTTACTAATCTTTGATGCATAATTATTTGTATTTGTAACGTCCTAATTTCTCGACTCAGAAATAATGCCCGTTGGAGACACTATTCCTGAATTTCTGAAAATTATTTCGTTAAATTTCGATATCGTCAAACAAAAGCTTAGGCTTTCCAACGATTTGCTTAAGTTATAACTAATACATACATCACAAACTCATACAAACTGAAAATCTTGATTAAACTTAGGGAAAGAACCTACACTTGGAGTGTTGTAGTGCATAAGACTCTTATCGAAAGTCCGTCAGAGTCTCCCATAAAAAGAAATATATACCAGTTCCAAACTTAACCTAAAACTCAGTAAATTGCTAACACAATTTAATATCAAGAATTCACTAACATCAATAACCAAGCCTCCGTGGCCAAATAAAATAAATATATACAACAAATAACTAATTAACTGTCAAATACATAAGAAAATAATTCCACTAGGTACGTCTTCTACTGAAGTAAAACTCAGCTCCACAGTTCCTTTCCACTGCTTCACCATAATCTGGAATTCCTGCACAAACTAGAGTATATCCCCGAAACGTGAGGTGAGACTACAGTCTCAGCGAGTACAACTATGCAAATGCAGTGTGGGGATCAATTATGCAAAAATGCAACACATAATACAAATTAACACAAAGCTCATGACTAAATTCTGATCCTTTACATAATGGAAACTTATTTTAAATCAAGGTAAGGATGCATGTACACTTCTAATACACAGCAGTTATGGCATAAACTCATACATCATAATCAACTCAATATAAAATGCAATTATGATGCAACTCACTGCTGTGCTCAGGAGACATGATCTTATCACTTAAACTGGAGTTAGAACTGAGCTCAGACTACGGGGAACGTCTTACCCGGGGACGAATCCCACCCATTACTGGACCGAAGTCAAGTTTTCACATAATAACTTATTTTTAACTCACGGCCGAAGCCGACTTATATTAACTCACGGTTGAAACCGGCTTATATTACCTCAATGCTCATAATCTCAATAAATTATCAATTAATATGAATCACGTTGACAAAATACTAATTCAATAGATTACATACATTTAATGTTATTTCAACTTGCTAATTTCTTACATATAACCCTGAATAGCATTTTTAAACAATTACATCAACATAATTCCTATTTTCATGCTCTAAATCTCAATAATTATAGACTTATCAATCAATATAAGAACAAAACCCTAACTTCCCTAAGTATCAAACCTAGGTTCTATAAAAATCAATGCATGTACCATTCACAATCTACAAAACATACATAATCTCCAACAACCAATATTTACAAACATAGAGAAAGGGATTAAAGAGTAGGGATCATGCCCAAGCACACAATCAAAGAAGGTGAAAGTGGGTGAGTTGTACTCACCTCAAAGGTACTCAAAGAGAAGGAAATTGGAGTTGAAGAGAGGCTTGAAGTGAAGATCCAAGGTCCCCTTCCAAGCTTTCAAGCTCCAAAACACCCATTCCTTACAAGAAATTCCCTTCCTCTCTCTAAACTCTCTAACTTCTCTCTAAAAGAATGGAAGAAGAAGAAGAAGAAGTGAAGAAATCAGAAGCTAAATGAAGGGTTTTGAGCCTATAAGTGAATTCTCGCTCAAGCGAGATATTCTCGCTTGGGCGAGCGTGTCGGTTGCATGCTTTTTCTTCACATTCTCGCTCAAGCGAACTGTCTCGCTCAAGCGAGAATGATCCAGAAAAAGCCATCTCTCTGGACAATTCTCGTGCAAGCGAGCTGGCTCGCTCAAGCGAGATATGCAGAAACTCAATTTCTTCCCTTTTGCTGCATAATTCGCTCAAGCGAGAATACGCTTGTTTGAAGGTGCAAAATAGATAAGAACCCTATCATATAGCATATCAAACTGAAGCCCCGGATCGTAGCTTTCTAACCTAAGTGGAATCACCTCAATTGGACACCTTCAACTCTAGATATTTTCGAATTAGTGAGCAAAGGTCATAGGGCTTAAAACTCAAAATTGAGCAACAACCTTGGTTGAAGCCCAATGGGGCACACTCCACATGAACCATGATGTATCTCATCAATTGACTTCAATAAGGCTAAGACTAAGGGTCCTAATTGTTTAGGAGGCTGTGCTCCTCTATTCCCTTGTTTCCTTTGCGAAAACACATTCCTGACTTAATTACTCTTTTAAATCTACCCTTAATGCCCATAAATTCTCATTATCCTCATAATCTTACTCAAAATTCTTCCTCTTTCCTCAACTTCTCACTCCCTTTCTAACTTACCTTTAGTTGGACTTAGGTCCTATTTTTTCCGGGATGTTACATTTCTACCCCCCTAAAAAGGAATTTTGTCCCCAAAATTCGTTCCAGTTATCTTTCAACACCAATTCACCTCCTATCTCCTAATTCCTCGGAATACATGTTCGAAACCTATACCTCTTCCCCCAAGTTCATAGTATGGTTTCTCTAACGGTTCACACACTATACACTCCATTCTAATATACTCAACTAATTTAGTTAGACAACTTACCTAGTTGGATCTAAAGAAAATAAAAGAGTTCACGCAACAACTGAGTAAGGGTTCTAATTCAATACCTAATCCCAAAAGCCATTGGTTGGTTTTAAAACTACTGTTTTTAATGGCCCAGCTATGCTTAGGATAATTCTAAGTGATTTACAGGTTTATATTCTAAGCCCTACTATGCAAATAACAATAAATCATACACATAAAATTTCTTAACTCCTTGAATCACTAAGTTTGTGTTGGTGGAATGGTCCAACACTCACGTCATGCTCAAGGAATTAAGTTCGCATAGTCACACAAGCAAATACCACACTAAAGTGTGATGAAAGTCACTCATTATTCTAAGAAAATATTGAAATTCTAACAAACACTCATGACATGAATGTAGGTGAAATGCCTACCGATCACAGCATGAACACGGCAACTCTCCTAATCTCCTATCTCCCTGCAATGGGATCTTTCTCTACCCTACCCCACCGGTTAGGGATTGGACTTAGTTTGATTCTAAGTTCTTACTGGAAAAGGAAAGTGATTTAAGGTCATTAACACCTTGCTCCTCCTAGGAGTAAGGACTTCTAAATGCCTTAGAGTTTTAACATAGTGCGTGAGCCTAACAATCTCATAATCTTTCCTAACACACTGGGCCGAGCCTAACTATCCATCGCTAGATCTAACTTTCAGGTTGGGTAAAACTTAGGTGTGCTCATGTACTGAGTGCCTTCCATAGCTTCACATGCCTTTCCTATAAAGCTACCCCCTTAAAGTTTCAGGTTCTTCCTAATATCCCTCAGTGCACTAAATTTTGATTCCTTCATTGAAGATACCAAGCCTATGTCCCGATGCCTAAACTAATTTGTGCTTCCCCTCATAATTTCCCTATTTTTGCTTGGGGTGTTGGTATATACAGATATGGTTACAACTACCACATTAAGTATGTATAGTTTAAGGTTATAGTATTTTACTCATGGAATTCAGGGATAAGGTTAGGTATTTGGGTGGTTGGAAGAAATCTATAGTTGCTGGACAATTTCTTGGATAACTCTAAACTGACCTAGGTAATTTCTTGTTTTACTTGTTTCTTAACAGGACTTCAAATTCTATTCCCTCTCTGTTCTAATTGGTTCAAAGATGTCTAAATTACTCCTACTATTTTTTTGTTATCTTTACTAAGGTGTTTGATTCACTTACTACATGCTCTAACAATTTTCTCTGGTGATTCCTAATTCTTTTCTGCAAGACTACCCCTAATATGACTTAGTTGGGAACTTCCTATCCTTACTTGGGTTTGTAGGTAAATCTCCACTACCTTATGCAATCTATACTAGAATTCTTAACTTCCTTGACTAAGGTTCCTCTCCCTTAAGATTGTTGTGACTAAGGTTTCTCTCTATTGGTATTAATAAGTTTAATTGGTTGACTTTGGATGGTGTACCTACTGAGTTGGCTTTCCGAGAAAAATCTGGTTTGTTCTCACTACCCTGGCTAGAGACCTTTACCTCACTCCTCTCCCGAGTACTTCTCCGATTCCTCGTGGTTAAAACCGATATGGTCAGACTGAAGGTATAGATGAAGTGCTCACATTTGATAACTTCTAGATTTTCAGGGTTATAAGGCATTACCTCCTAAGATTACTAAATGTCTTCTAAAGGTGGAATAGGAAGAGTTAAAGTATGAATCTCTCGTAATAACTTACCCATTCGGTAGGGTTAAAGATTTTACTAATTGAAAACTCACTACCCGTTTGGCAAGTCCCCAAACTACCCCAAGATGACTCGAGGGATACACCTATTCTTACACCATCTCAAGGGAAACCTAAATCCTTAACCCTTTGTAGTTTATGTCTAGTTGTCTGCGTTCTTCATGCTATATTGTTAATTTAAGGTAAGGTCTTGGACCTATGAATTTTTTTTTTCAATTTCTACTTACCCTCCTAAATATTCATAACCCTCCTGCACACCTATGTAAGCTTTGGATCACTCTAAATAGGATAGCTATCCTAATCTGAACTAACATTCCCATATTCTCTTTAGTGTGACCTTAACAAGTGTTTGTCTCAAAAGAAACTTTAACCATATGAATTACTACCTAACAAGTACACACACTCTAACATAGTATGCCATAAAATCACTCATACAAACCAATGTCACAAACAGATAGCAAGTCAAACAACACATTCAGATCATACAAATTACACAATCAGGACAACATTATAAGTCAAACAACAACCATCCTCTAAAAATAATGAATCTATCTTAACTAACTTCTTCGGGGGTGCCTTGTGTTTACTAGGGCTTCAGGGTCACATTTTATAAAGCTTCTAAGATAAGGGTTTCGTTCTTAGGAATAAACCTAGGCTACTCTCTTTCTGACACAAAGATGGGCAGCCTTAACTTTGTTAGGGAAGTGTCTTTGTTAGGGAAGTGTCCTAACTTCCTGACCAAAGTATCTTACTCACATAACTAACCATAATCTCCGTGTACAATGCACACACTATAGGAGTGATCAATCCCTATAATGAGTATGTATACTGTGAGATCATAATAAGTCACGGGCAACTAACCTAACCACAATCCAATTGGATTGAACTGCTCTGATACCAAAATGTAACGTCCTAATTTCTCGACTCAGAAATAATTCCCGTTGGAGACACTATTCCTGAATTTCTGAAAATTATTTCGTTAAATTTCGATATCATCAAACAAAAGCTTAGGCTTTCCAACGATTTGCTTAATCTGTTACTAATACATACATCACAAACTCATACAAATTGAAAATCTTGATTAAACTTAGGTAAAGAACCTACACTTGGAGTGTTGTGGTTCATAAGACTCTTATCGGAAGTCCGACAGAGTCTCCCCTAAAAAGAAATGTATACCAGTTCCAAACTTAACCTAAAACTCAGTAAATTGCTAACACAATTTAATATCACAAATTGACTAACATCAATAACCAAGCCTCTGTGGCCAAACAAAATAAATATATGCAACAAATAACTAATTAATTGTCAAATACATAAGAAACTAATTCCACTAAGTACGTCTTCTACTGAAGTAAAACTCAGCTCCACAGTTCCTTTCCACTGCTTCACCATAACCTGGAATTCCTGCACAAACTAGAGTATATCACCGAAACATGGGGTGAGACTACAGTCTCAACGAGTAAAACTATGCAAATGCAGTGTGGGGATCAATTATGCAAAAATGCAACACATAATACAAATTAACACAAAGCTCATGACTAAATTCTGATCCTTTACATAATGGAAACTTATTTTAAATCAAGGTAAGGATGCATGTACACTTCTAATACACAGCAGTTATGGCATAAACTCATACATCACAATCAACTCAATATAAAATGCAATTATGATGCAACTCACTGCTGTGCTCAGGAGACATGATCTTATCACTTAAACTGGAGTTAGAACTGAGCTCAGACTACGGGGAACGTCTTACCCGGGGACGAATCCCACCCATTACTGGACCGAAGTCAAGTTTTCACATAATAACTTATTTTGAACTCACGGCCGAAGGCGGCTTATATTAACTCACGGTCGAAACCGGCTTATATTACCTCAATGCTCATAATCTCAATAAGTTGTCAATTAATAAGAATCATGCTGACAAAATACTAATTCAATAGATTACATACATTGCATGTTATTTCAACTTGCTAATTTCTTACATATAACCCTGAATAGCATTTTTAAACAATTACATCAACATAATTCCTATTTTATGCTCTAAATCTCAATAATTAGACTTATCAATCAATATAAGAACAAAACCCTAACTTCCCTAATTATCAAACTAGGTTCTATAAAAATCAATGCATGTACCATTAACAATCTACAAAACATACATAATCTCCAACAACCAATATTTACAAACATAGAGAAAGGGATTAGAGAGGAGGGATCATGCCCAAGCACACAATCAAAGAAGGTGAAAGTGGGTGAGTTGTACTCACCTCAAAGGTACTCAAAGAGAAGGCAATTGGAGTTGAAGAGAGGCTTGAAGTGAAGATCCAAGGTCCCCTTCCAAACTTTCAAGCTCCAAAACACTCATTCCTTACAAGAAATTCCTTTCCTCTCTCTAAACTCTCTAACTTCTCTCTAAAAGAACGGAAGAAGAAGAAGAAGTGAAGAAATCGGAAACTAAATGAAGGGTTTTGAGCCTATAAGTGAATTCTCGCTTAAGCGAGATATTCTCGCTTGGGCGAGCGTGTCGGTTGCATGCTTTTTCTTCACATTCTCGCTCAAGCGAACTGTCTCGCTCAAGCGAGAATGATCCAGAAAAAGCCCTATCTCTGGACAATTCTCGCTCAAGCGAGATATGCAGAAACTCAATTTCTTCCCTTTTTGCTGCATAATTCGCTCAAGCGAGATATTCTCGCTTGAGCGAGAATACGTTTGTTTGAAGGTGCAAAATAGATAAGAACCCTATCATATAGCATATCAAACTGAAGCCCCGGATCTTAGTTTTCTAACCCAAGTGGAATCACCTCAATTGGACATCTTCAACTCTAGATATTTTCGAATTAGTGAGCAAAGGTCATAGGACTTAAAATTCAAAATTGAGCAACAACCTTGGTTGAAGCCCAATGGGGCAAACTCCACATGAACCATGATGTATCTCATCAATTGACTTCAATAAGGCTAAGACTAAGGGTCCTAATTGTTCATGAGGTTGTGCTCCTCTATTCCCCTGTTTCCTTTGCCAAAACACATTCCTAACTTAATTACTCTTTTTAATCTACCCTTAATACCCATAAATTCTCATTATCCTCATAATCTTACTCAAAATTCTTTCTTTTTCCTCAACTTCTCACTCCCTTTCTAACTTACCTTTAGTTGGACTTAGGTCCTATTTTTTCGGGATGTTACAGTATTTCTATAAATTAAAGGTGGCTAAAGGTTTATTTGCATGAGTTAAAAACATGTAACATAGTTTAAAATTCTTGTTGTGGATTGGGAAAGTTTTAGTGTGAGACATGCATCTAGGAATAGTTTGTTATGTCTCAAGTTTTGATGAATACAAACCTGAAATAAACTTAGTAATAACTTCACAAAGTCACTGATAAATGGTTTGATATTTCTGATACACAAAACATCTCGTATTCAAGAACTATCTAAAATATGTCAAAGATATGAAGAAAGTCAGTCTGAAGTCATGCCATGATCTGAAGTTGGTCGAAGTTTTGAAGACTCAAGTTCTGAAGATCACGGAACCGTCTGAAGAATAAATGGTTCAGACGTTGGCTCCCATCTGAAGACAAAGTCTATCTGAAGGACAAAGGCATCTGACATGGCAAGTCAAAGCTTGTACCAGAACCACACGTAACCTCAGTACACCAGAAAGGCAAGACAAAAGATAACTTTTTGGTTGAGATTCAAAATACAAGCACAAAAGAGGAAAGCCTTTCTTGCAAGAGTTGTGAAAGCCAAAAAAGCATTGCAATCTCGTACATCCGTCAAAAGGGTCTCACAACAGGAAAATGTCATCTTTAAACGTCTTTCTAAACGGATCTCTCAAACTCAGGGCTATATATACTGGTGATGGTGAAGAGAAAAACGGTAGACATATGGGTATGCCAAATATATGCTGCTAAATTGAAGAGCTGGAAAGTTGCTTGTTTCTAAATAAGAAATATGCACAAACATTGAGCAGTTGAAAAAATCTACATAATGAAGTATTCTGATGATGAAAAGAAAGAAGAAGAACATAGTGTATGCTTATGTTAAAAAGGCACAAATGCAAGTATCCTCATCTGTGTGGATGAAGCATCAGAAGAGAATGTATGCAGAAGCAAGCATCAAGAATGACACACTTGAAGTATCAATGAAGAAAAGAAGAATGGATCTTAAAGATGTCAGAGGTCAACTTGATTATGATGTACAAGAACAAACTTACATCCAGTGTAGACCACTGTTATTTTCTTTGTACGCCGAGAACGAAGAACATGTGTTCTAAGTTCAAAATATTTTTTTTCATTTGTAATCATTTTGTTATAAGAGCCTGAAGAGGCTTGAGAGAAAATAATACTTGTTGTAGAGCTTGGAGAGGCTTGATAGAAAAGAATACTCAATATGTTGCCTGGAGAGGCAGTTGAAAATAAAGAATACTTAGTTGCCTGGAAGGCTGTTGAAAACAAAGAATACGTAGAAGCTTGGAGAGGCTCTATAAGAAGAATACTTGGTGAGTTACCTAAAGAGGCAGTTGATAACAAAGAATACTTATAACTTTGATAAGTTAGTGGAAAATCTCACAGTTTGTGGGGACTAGATGTAGCCCATGGTTGTGGGTGAACCAGGATAAATTGGTTGAGTAATTTTTCTTACCCTTATCTCTTTCCATTTAGTTTATTCTAACAATAAGAGGGATCTTGAACTAAGCCACTATTAATGTTTTCAAGAAATTATCTTGCGAAAAAGGTTTCAAACCTCTGTCTGAAATTTTTCAGACAAAGAACAAACCTTCAGACAACATTTGAATCATTGTCCGAAAGCTTTCAAAACTTAGTTTGTGAAAAGGTTTCCATAAAAACGCTTAGTTTATAAAAACATTATTCAACCCCCTCTTCTAGTGTTTTCCTATATGTTCCTACATAGTTATTTTGATCAATTAGGAATACTGAGATTTGGATGATGTAGGCTACTAATTGTGTTTGTTGTATTATTCATTGCTTATGTTTGTTTTCACCCTATGAGATGAATATAGGATAATGTTTTTATTGTGCTGAAAAGTTAGAAAGGGTAATACTATATTTGATATAAAAAAGGTTGTTAATAGTAGCTCTTGATCTTACTTCGTGAATGTACAAATTTGATTTGGGTGTTATTGTTGCTTTTGGTGCCATAGACGTAACGAGTAAAGATCCTAGAAATTGATCCCTTCTCTAACTTCTTAATACATTTATTTTAACTAGTGTTGTTAAAATTTTATGTCATTATACTTTTAGGAGAAGACCTATGTTGCATGACTAGTTATATTAATGATTAATTATGAATGAGGTACACATATGTTCATATATGAATATAGTTCTTTCAAAGGGAAATTTTCATTCTCACACTTGATTGGTAAGAGGAAAGAAGAACATCTTTCATTAAGCTTGGAAATGGATTGACCATGGTTTGGAATCTATATTCTTATAGCATGTTGCCTTAAATCCTTAGGAAGACTTGGTATGCACAATTTTGAACATTTCCCCACCTGAAATCATATGGGGTTTTATTATATGATCCTAGGTTGCTTTAAAATTCTCTTAGTGTGGATTGTTTTGTTAAATTAAAGGGTACTTGGACTCTATTGAATGCTTCAAAAAAATATTGTGATCTCTCTGTGTGTTGTGTGTTGTTCCAGTGTCGTTATCATGAGAGGAACCATGTTGGATTGTGAAGGAGCTTGCATGTATGTGGTTGTTTTCTCTGTGTGAGAAATTGAATCTTGTGAAGTTACTTCCTTGCAATAGTCTAGTTGTGTAGGGACTATTCAAACTAATATAAATTGAAGAATTTATGAGATAAGCATGTTGATTCTGAAGTTATGATTCATTTGGATATATTGTTACTGTCAATTCCTGTTTTGATAAGGAATGCTAGCATGTTAATGGAGGGGAAAATAACTGAAATAATTAAAAATAAATTTTGATCCTTCATTAAATTAGTAGTAAATTTAAATGGAGTGATATTTTAAAAGGAAATTATCTTAATCATAAGAAGTCTAGTTTTAATTGCTATAAAATTGAAAAAAATAAAATAAAAAGTAAGTTATGTAAGACATGACTTATATCGTGTAATGAAGTGGTCACCTACTTTCCTCTATAAAGTTAATTTGTTAAACAACAATCTCATTGGCTGCATTTATTAACTTGAGGTGCACATGTTATCGATCTTTTGCTATTTTGGGGCTTAGAATATCTTATACTCTTAGATTTCAAACTTGCTTCGTATAGAGATTTTTCATTTTAGCATCATACATATTCTATGATCTGTAGTAGTTCTATTTTGTGAAATGCATCTTTATTGATTGGTTAAAATGCTTCAATGGGACTTTCAATTCCTTGAGTGCCTGCGACTTCAAACATGGCTAGAAGTTGTGTTCATCTACTCGAGTTAGATGAAATTTGGGCATGTCATGTTACATCACTTAATTGCTAGCTTCAATACCATTTTAATGTAGGTAATCTTTAAGTAGGGAATTTACTCTTTATCCCATACTAAATTTTTGTTAAATGTTCCAGCTCTTAATGGCAAGCACTTTATATATATTTTGTTAATTTGTTACTTGGTCTTAATAGAATAATATATGTGGTTAATGCCATAATAAATAATGAAAATTTTATAATCATTTTCTCTGTACTTTACACTTTATAGTTGTACAAATGCATATTATGCATTTCCACATTAATACCTTAATGTCACTTCAACGGTGTTTTTCATGAACATGCACTACAACAAAAATAGCTTTTAGTGGCAATTATTTAGTGGCAATAAACTAATTGTTGCCATTTCATTGTTTAATCCAATTTTTTTGTGACCAATAAATATTAGCCTGTAAAAAGTTAATTTATAATGGCAATTATCATAAATTGCTAGTAAAGCTAATGTTCCTCACCCCGCCAAAGTGCTTTCGCAAATTTCATCTCCCTCCAATTCTTTATTATTCCAAAATTTGTTTACTTCTCAGTTGAAATTAGTGATGATATATTTAATAATAAGAGAAAGCCTTTATTTTAGTTTTTTTCTCGAAGTTTAGATTCATTCACGCTAACATATATGTTGCTCATTTCTTCGTCATTTTGTCATTTAATTAGAAAAATCCATAATCCCTAATCCCTTCTCTCTCACTCTTCGAATGGTATATCTCCAATTGTTCATCCATGGCACCTGATTCCTTAACTTTGCTCATTCTCCGCTTCCAATTTAGCGCTACCATATTGAAGTGCTTTTTTTGCCGCAGTGTTGTATTCAAACTCCATATCATAGGAGTTGCAGTGTCGGTGCTCATTGTGAAACTCTCATCTACCTTTCACCGGTGACATTAACCGCCTCGTAATCTTTGGATCCTGAAGAACCCTAACCTTTCCCCTCTTTTCAAAATCACGATTGCTTCTGATCACAGGCCCGATTTAAAGCTTGTTCGTGTCATGATCTTGCTCCTTGTTGCTTGCATCTGCGTCCTAACTTGTTTGCCCTAACTTGTTAGATAAGCTTGTTCGCGTGCAACTTCTCTCTTTAGGTCACAGTCTTCTCTTCGCATTGCAATGCTTGATTGTGAGTGCTTATAGTTTTCCTGTTCAAATTTTTTGTATGAATTTTTTACTTGTCTTGCAGATTTCTCTTTTCTTTTCTAATTTGTATATGCACTATATAGTGGATCCCTAAACTCCATCACTTTGCCCTTGGCATCCCAGTGTTCGTTATTCTCAAGAGGCTGTTACAACTCAAAAGGTAATAGTGGAAGCTGATTGTTTCTCTCTTGATTGAACATGCCATGATCCTCGTTATTCTCCTCCATTATTTAATTTACTTCTGTTATGCTTAAGGTAATTTGTGCCACTTCACTTCTCTATGTTCATAATTTAAAAAAAAAATCAACATACTGTTTATGGTGAAAAATCTAATTTCGAAAATTAAACTTATCACTTTGATTCTAAGAACAATCTGGGGATTAGAATCAGATCCTCTTACGGGACTCTTTTTTAAAAAGTAGGTTTATGGTGTTTCTGATTTATTGAAATAGACTTTTCAAAGTTCAACTTTCTGGGTGAAAATGTTTGATTGGTACAGAATTTCACCAAATCAATTACTATGTTTTCGAAAAATCCAGAAATGATGGATTCCAGAAAGTTGATTCAGAATTTTAACAAAGAACTTTTCTTTCGAAAGAAATTAGAACTACTTGATTCAGAATTTTATCAAAGTTCTAAAGTTTCCACTTGACTTCTTTTAGAATAAAGAGAATCACAGTTTCAGAATGTTTGAAAGAATACAGAATTTAAAGCAAAGAGATAAAAGTAATTGAAATGAAGAATACTGAATGTAAATTGCAGAAAGTAAATGAATTGAAAGAACAAATTGCATAAAGATAAAAGTGGATGGGATCATCACATACAGTCAATCCTTGTAAACCTGTTGGTCGCAGTGTGATCGGACGTGAAGGTGTTTAAGGATATGAGTATAATGAATTTTCCAACCCTTATTACATTATGGGTTTACCTATTTATAGATTTCTAATCCTAACGGCTAACTAATGCATGTTTGACACATCAGCAACCTATCTATGTTGGCAGCGTGTATGCTTGCCATGTTTTCTGCTATCCAGAAAACTAATTACATTTTTAAAAATGAACCACTAACTTAATGACACTTGTATTTGTCATTTGTAACTTCCTCTAACTGCTCCTTTGGTGTCTTGTGACTTCTGTTTCTTCGAAAACTTGTGTTCGGATTTCTCGAAATCCTGTCTTTGGATTTCTTGAAGTCTTCTTTCTGATTTCTCGAAGAGGTCTTCTTTCTGATTTCTCGAAGTCTTTGTCTTCTGATTTCTCGAAATCTTCTTTCTGATTTCTCGAAGAGGTCTTCTGATTTCTCGAAATCTTCTTTCTGGAATTTTGACTTTATGGTTTCGAGATTTTGACTACCTTGTGCCACATGTTTAATTTTATTTGGCCTTTTCAAAGGTTACAAAGACCACCGGCCACCGTCCATTTGATTTTTACCATGAGGATTTTTCTTATTGGGCATAGAAATGGTTTCATTAATGACACTTGAATTGTTTTGCTCCTATAAATAGGAGTATTCTTCTTCATCTTTCTCACAACTCTTCCTTCTTTTCTCTTTTCTTATAATTTCTTTTTAGAGAATTCTTCAGAAAATATGAAGAAGGTAATCTCTTTGGCTATTTTGTGCAATCTGATCTAGAATGATTTCATTTTTTATGAGATTGACAAAATAGCCAAAGTCATTGGCTTCTCCAACCTTTGTCTTCGAGTATTTTCTTTTAGATTGCACAAAATAGCCAAATATCATTTTATTTAATTAATAAATGAACTTATTTAAAGCTTTCCATTCTAATCTGATCTTCTTCCTCTGGTAAAGGTTGTTCAACAGGTTGGAAGCAATATTCTCCTTTCCCTCTCCCAAGTTAACCACTGAGTTGCTTCTAATAGAGCTTTTCGAGGAGAAAGAAGAGAAAGTGGCAGAGCACCATGAGCTAAAGGCTCTTTTAGATTTTAGGATAGTTTCCTTTCTAATGTTCTAAGTATTTAGGATAGTTTTCTTTCTAATATCTTTCCATGTATTCGAACTAATGTAATTCGAATTTAGAGTTTGAAAGAATTATCCTTTGTACCTCTCTGAATACCAGAAACATTATGTCTTTTTTCTTCGAATTTCTAAATTCTTTGTATTAACTTCACTTAAGAATTTTTCTAAGTTAACAGACTTGTTATCCAATTCGAAACAAGGTAACTTCATCCTCTTCTGTAAATTCGAAATGACCTTTACTCATAACATTTTGGGAATTCGAACAATTTGAAAATCAAATCCCAACAGATGCCCCCCCAAAAATAGTCTCTTTCAAATAATAATTTATTTTTTTGTAGAAAGAGATATTTTTGGAACAAACTCTTGGTATTCCTTATAACAACTATTTAAAATTTAAATGGAAAATTTAAATATCTGTTTCAGATAAACCTTTTATCTTCCAAATAAATTAATATTTCAGTTATTATAAAAGTTAACTGACTTTCCCACAATTTTGGGTTACTGGCTCACGTTCCAAAAACATGTAACCATGATTACCCTTTTTAACAGCTGTCTTTTCTTTCTCATATAAATACCAAGCAAAACCCTTTCAGTTTCACTTTTCATCATCTTCAACCTTACACATTCTACTCTTTCCTCTCCATCGGCGTTTTTTCCCTTCAATCTCAAGGTATTTAACTCTTTTTGATCATCTTTTGTTATTTTAGACTTGAGTTTCACCGATTAAAATCTTCAAAGTTTCTTATTTTACACTCTTTTCTGAATTTTCAGCTCTCTTGCACTATTGCATTATTCTTGTCTTTTTCTTGAAGAAAAACTCAAACTCCATTAGTGGCTGCCGAAGGTCAAACTCCAGTGCCTCTTACTGTCTGTAAAGGAGATTTGCTTGCTAGGGACGAGCAAGCTTATGTCCCTGAACCTGAGAATGTAGAAGAAAAAATAGCTATCTGGAATTCCCAGGTACTTATTCCTTATTCTATCAAGAAAAAACACTTAGCTTTTCTTGGTCCATACACTATTCCTTCTTCTCTTGACCAATACAATGAGTTTTTTCCAAGTCTGAGAAAGGAAAAAATTCGAGTTTTTGGTTCAATAATTCGAATGGACCATCTTGAGCATTCTAGTGATGTGTTTCGAGCATCTCCTCCTGCTCGAAAAGACTCCTATATCATGTGGTTGAATAGGGTAGAAAATACTATGGGAGCTTTGTGGAAGCGACTTGGTATTTTCGATCTTATTCAATTAAGTTGATATGATTTAAGTTTCGATCCTGCCTTAATTCTTTCTTCCCTTCTTTTCTGGGAGAGGTCTACCAATTCTTTTCACCTTCCTTATGGTATGATCACTCCTACACTTTTTGATGTCTCAGCTATTACTGGCCTTCGACCCGAAGGCCAATTAATTCTCCCTTTTCTCAAAGTTCCTGAACCTCTCGTTGAGCCAAATTTCGAAAAGCTGACTTACTCATTCTTTATACAAAACAATTCGAAACCTGGGAAAGTCTCTGAGAATGAGCACGTTGCTTTTCTTCTCTATTGGTTATCTGCATTTGTCTTTTGCTCCAGGTCAAATCAGATTCCCAAATCCTTTCTCCCCATGGCTCAGATGTTGGCCAAGGGTATCAAAATTGATTTGAACAGGTGTCTCTTGGCCCATGTTTATGACATGCTTTCCGAAGCTGTTGGTGCCCTTAAATTGAGAGATCATGTTCGAAACTTATGTGGTCCCTTTTGGTTTCTTCAATTTTGGCTTAATTCTATCTTTCAAGATAAGTTCGAGAGTTCTAAACCTTCAGATTCTTATCTTCCCAATTCTGTTGAAGGTTATAGATTGTCTTATCTTACTCCAACTTCGAAAAAGAATCGTCAGGAGCATTTCAAGTCTTATATTTCCTCTTTCCTAAGCTTAAAGAAACATTCTCCCAACCTTGCCCCTTTCTCTGCTCGAACTCGAGGACCTGAATGGTTCACTCGAAAATTTCCTTGTGACACTCCTGGGGCCCAATATGAAAGTTTGGAAATCTGGAAACAATTCTTGACTCCTGACCTTTTATACTGTGGTTTTCAACCAAAAGACTTCAAAGTCTTTCTTTACCAACCGCAACTTGTGGCTCGTCAATTTGGATTGAGCCAATTTCGTCCTACACCCCTCTATACTTCCAAAGACCAAATTTTAATTGAAGACTTGGTGGATGGTGAAGAGGGTTTCGAGAAGTTACAACTCTCGAAGGCTCGTAGACCTCTTTCTCTCGAACCAATCTCGTTCGAACCTTTTTATTATTGCACTTTATCCTTTGAAGAATGGTGGTCGAAATACTATTGTAGTATTCAAGTAGATGAAGCAACATGTTTTTCCAGACTAACCCAAGACATTGCTTCTTCGCAGAAACCGACCAAGAAAACTAAAGGTATGCACATCAAAGAAATTGAAGCTTTTGAGAAATATTTTCATGTGTTCTATATTTCTAATAAAATACATAGAACAATTTCTGAAGCAGCTTCTTCTTTAAAAGAAAAAATTTCTTCGAATCAGCTAAGTTTTAAACTTGTAAATCCTAAAGGTACCACAGTTTTCGAAAAGTATTGTCCAAAGTTTCCTCCTTTGCCAACAGCAAAGTTTGGATTGGCAAAAAGTTTAAATGGTCCAGAATGGACTAGACCTTTAGGTTTTGATCTACTTTTTAATAGTCTAAAACCTCTTTCGAAAAGAGTCACTTTAACCAAGTATACATTGGACAATTATCCTTTTAAACCTCATGTGGATATAGAACATGTGAGAATTATTTCTAAGAACTACATTGTTCAAGGTAATAACAGAATCATTGTATAATGATTTCTGATCTTATCCCAATCTTGAACTTACAATTCCTTTCTATTTTTTATAGCTCAAGAGTGCAATCTTTCGAAAGGTGTTGAGGAAGATTGGGAAAGCGATGAGGAAGAGGAGAAAAAAGTCTAAGAAGCGAAAAGCTTCAGTCTCTTCTCGAAAACCTGTGGTAAGCTGTATTTCGAGAATTTGAACTTCTTTCAACTCTGAATTTCGAAATTTAACTTTTTATTTGTTTTACTATTTAGACTACTACCCCCAAGTCTCGAAAGAAGACTACGTCTAGTAAGGTCGAAAAGAGTAACGATCCTTCTGACAAGAGCCAATCTGCTTTGGTGGATAAGAAAAGAAAAGCAGATGATTCTGATACTTCCAAGGAGAAAGTAGTCAAGGTTTCGAAGAAGAAGAAGAAATCTGAAAAATCTGATGATAGATCTCTCTCAGAGGTATCTTCGAATTCCTTTATCAGTTTCGAAATCTTTATAGAATATGAAGATTCTAGTTGTTTATTTCTTCGAAATCTGATACCACTTTGTTTATTTTAACAGGAAAACACTCCTGAACAACCAATTGTTCCTTTGAGAGAAAAAATTTCAAAGAAAGAAAAGAAAGTCCCTAAGTCAAAGATTCTTTCAGTAATTCCCCCAGGGAAAACCATTGGGGCAGTAAGTTTCGAACTTCCCTTGTACTTGTCTTCTTTGTTTCTTTTAAAGTCATTTTGAGAACTTTTTCTTTCTTCATCTGATTTCTGAAACTTATTTTCTTTATGTAAAACGTCAGAGAGTTGGCCAAAGGTTTAAGGCCAAGGCTTATAAGAAACAAATCCCAAGTGGGGTTGTAGAACAAGTAAACCTTTTACTCTCTTCTTCGAAATAAAAACGTTTACCATCAATCCCTCCCTTTATTTTATGATTTTAATCTAATCATTTGTTATTTGTTACTTTTCAGGTCAATCTTTCTTCAAGTTCTCAAATTGAAAGTGGGGGAAATGAAGAAAACACTATAGAAAGCCCACTTCAAGCTATCTCTTCGAAGAAATCACAAAAACTAGCTTTAGACAATATCGAAGAGAATATTGAGAATCAAGAAAAAGAGAAAGGAGAAGAAGAAGAAGTTCAATCTCCTTTTGATCCAAATAATGATGACCCCATGGAAAACGAAAACAAAGAAGACGATCCTGCATCTTCTCAAAATCCACAATCTGTAAAGACTAAAGATTCTGCCTCGAAGGAGATCCAAACCATCTATACTGAATCAGCTACTCCTGAAAAGGCTCCTGGGTTTTCGAGGGATTCATCTAGATCCACGCCCATTTATAATGCTAAGGACTTGGATGATTGCCTCAAAGACCTGGATAAGAATCCTTTCTTGGTTTTAGAAGTGCTTTCAGGGGAAGTTTCTTTATCATCTGCACACTCTGAGGCTACTGTTCAAAATCCTTTAAGTGAAGAAAACTCGATCGAGCAGGTCTTCGAAAATTTCAAAAAATTAACTTTCGAGAAAAATATGATGAAGGAAATCCCCAAGGATCGACTTTATAGGGAAGAGATCGAGAGCTATCTCATTTATTTTGATAAGAAAAATTCTCAACTCTCTGAATCTCAGAAGACTTGGGTGAAGGATTTTGCTAAACTCTATGAAGACAGTATCAAGACTGTTAATCAGATTGAGCAAACCAAGTTGAAGCTGGTCGCACAGAAAGGTGAAAAAGCTGAGTTGATCGACAAGATGCAACATAGGAAGATTTCAGTGAATAAACATGACCAGTCCATCAAACAAAATTCCCTAAGAGTTGAAGAATTAGAGAAAGAGAATTTAAGGCTCGAAGGCCTCATAAAGCAATATCAAGAGGAGCTTGAGAAATTGAAGAAGGCTAAGAATGAGATTGAGACTACACTTTCAAGGCAACAATCCTCTCGCTCGGATATTATAAGTTCTGTTAAGGGTCTTTCGAGGGATGTCGTTCAAATTACCAAACACATTGAACATCTGGAAAATGATGACTTAAGCTTCAAGACTTATTACGAAGACCTGATACACAACTTTGCCAGGCTGAAAAGTGTAGCTCCTTTCTAGCCTATTGTAATTCCTCTTGTTATTTGTTCATAACATTGTTTCGAGCATGGTCTCGAATTTCTAGTATTTTTCGAACAATTTTACTCTTGTTTATGTCCAATTTTGATTTCTTGCAAGTTTGACTTATATTTTTTCAAGTATTTTCCATTTATTGACATTATGCGCAAATCACCAACTAATTCTCGAATTGAATACGCATTACTGGAAAACACTCTTTCAATCTCGAAAGGTCCTTCCCAATTAGGTGACCATTTACCAAACCTCTTAGACTTTTTATCAATTGGCAAAATCAACTTCCAAACATAATCACCAACTTGGAATTCTTTTTTCTTGACTTTGTTATTATAAGAATGAGCTATTTGCTCTTTTTGCCTAATTATATTTTCAAGAGCAATCAATCTTTCTTCATCAAGTTGATTTAATTCATCGAACATCAAATTCCAATAATCTTGAGAAGGTAACTCATATTGTCTTTGAACCCTTATTGATTGTAAATTTACTTCAACTGGTAATATAGCATCATGACCATATACCAACTTATAAGGGGTAGTTCGAGTAGCTTCTCTTGGTGAATTTCTATAAGCCCAAAGAATTTGATTCAAAGTCTCATGCCAATTTCTAGGTTTTTGCCCAATATGCCTTTTAATCAAAGCAATAATATTTTTATTTACTGCTTCAACTTGACCATTGGCTTGTGCATAGTAAGGAGTAGAAGAAAGTAATTTTATTCCTTTTGATTCAGCAAACTTAACCATTTTCCTTCCAGTAAACACTGTTCCTTGATCTGTAGTAATGGTTTATGGTAAGTCAAATCTGAATATTATATTCTCTTCTATGAAACGGATAATATCTTCTTGAGAAACTTCTCTTAAAGGAATTGCTTCTACCCATTTGGTAAAATAATCAACTCCAACTAAAATAAATTTATGGTTTCTCGAAGAAGCTGGGTGTATCATCCCAATTAGATCTAAAGCCCACCCTCGAAAAGGCCAAGGCTTTATGATTGAATGCAATTCACTTGCTGGAATTTGTTGTACATTTCCATGTCTTTGACATTCTTCACAAGCTTTTGCAAAATTGTGACAATCTTTGGCCATTGAAGGCCAAAAGAATAGCTTTCTTTTCAAAATCCATTCCATTTTCTTTCCGGCTTGATGAGCTCCACAACACCTTCATGAACTTCAACTAAAGCCAAATATGCTTTTGTTTCACCTAAACATCGAAGCAAATTCCCATCAACAGCTTTCTTATAAAGTTTTTCACCCAAAATACAATAATTCAAAATCTTATATTTCAAGTGTTTTTTATTTGCTAAAGAAGGATTTTGGATAAGTTTCACAATCTCTTTTCTCCAATCATTTTGATCTAAAAGGTTTACATTATGGATGTCGAATCCTTTCCTTGGAAACCTTCTTTGAATATCACTAATTTTTCTAAGTGTTCCAATAGAGATTCTATATCCAGAAGCTATTTGAGCCAATTCATTAGCTTCGAAATTTTGACCTCTTGGAATATGTTCAATTTTTACTTCGTCAAACATTTCCAAAAGTTTATTGGCTTGCACCAAATACTTAGCCAATTTTAGATCTAAACATTTATACTCCTTGGTTATCTGTTTGATAACTAATTGAGAATCTCCTCGAATATGAACATTTCTCGAATTCAAAGAAACCAGGATTTCGAGACCTGCTATTAAAGCTTCATATTCTACTGCATTATTCGAACAAGGATGTTTTATTTCAAACATCATTCGAGTTGGGAATCCTTTTGGGGAAATTAATAAAATTCCAATTCCTGATCCATTCTTATGTTTGGATCCATCGAAATATAATTTCCAAGGTTCTAAACCTACATATATTGATTCCTCAATTGGAATCTGGGGATGATCAACCAAGAAATCTGCAACCACTTGTCCTTTCATTGCTTTTAATGGGACAAATTTTAATGAAAACTCAGTTAATGCTAAAGCCCATTTTCCAATTCTACTGTGCAATATAGGTTTCAACAACATATGCTTTATTACATCAAAGTGCGAAATCACAAATACATCATGAGGTTTCACATAATATTTGAGTTTAGTACATGAAAAGTATAAACATAAGCATAATTTTTCAATGGCACAATATCTAGTTTCAGCATCATTAAGGACTCTACTTAAATAGTAAATAGCTCTTTCAACGCCATTTTCGTCCTCTTGAGCCAACATACTTCCAATTGTGGTTTCTGATGCAGAAATATATAACTTCAAAGGTCTTCCTGGCAAAGGAGGAGTCATAATAGGAGGAGTTGTCAAATACTTCTTGATTTCTTCGAAGGCTTGTTGGTGTTCCTCTTCCCATTTGAAATTTCCTTCTTTCTTCAATTTCAACAATGGAGAAAACACTCTTGTCTTTCCTGAGAGGTTCGAAATAAACCTTCGAAGAAATTTGACTTTTCCCAAAAAAGATTGTAATTGTTTCTTGGTTGTAGGTGGAGATGCTTCGAGAATTGCTTTAGTTTTATTCTTGTCAATCTCAACACCTTTCTTGTGTACAAGAAATCCTAAGAAA
The DNA here is from genome assembly GCA_026901365.1 of Sesbania bispinosa. Lineage (NCBI taxonomy): Eukaryota > Viridiplantae > Streptophyta > Magnoliopsida > Fabales > Fabaceae > Sesbania > Sesbania bispinosa. The sequence continues at coordinate 101,779 of QLOH01001051.1, forward strand.
TTTCCTGCAGATACACCAAAAGCACATTTAATAGGATTCATTTTCAACCCATGCTTTCTCATTTTCTCGAAAGCTTGTCTTAAATGGTTCAAATGAAAGCTTTTTTATTCAGATTTAACCACAACATCGTCTATATAAACTTGCATAAAATTTCCTATTAAATCATGAAAAATCGAATTCATGGCTCTTTGGTAAGTTGCACCAGCATTTTTTAAACCAAAGGGCATCATTACCCATTCATAAGTACCTATTGCACCAGGACATCGAAAAGCTGTTTTCAAAACATCCTCTTCGGCAATAAAAATTTGATTATAACCTGAATACTCATCTAACATACTTAACAATTCATTTCCTGCTGCCGAATCTATTAACATGTCAGCAATTGGCATTGGATATTCATCTTTAGGAGTTGCGTTATTTAGATCTCGAAAGTCAATGCATACTCTTAAAGAACCATTTTTCTTAATTACAGGCACAATATTTGAAATCCAATCAACATACCTGGCAGTTCTAATGAACTTAGCCTTCAGAAGACGCTCAATTTCTTCTTTGATCTTCGAAACTATTTTTGGAGCGAATCTTCGAGGAGCCTGTTTCACTGGTCTTTTTTCTGGAAAAGTTGGAAGCTTATGTTCTACCAGTTCTCGACTCAAACCAGGCATTTCATGATAATCCCAAGCGAAACAATCTTTATACTCTTTCAACAAGTCAATGATCTCTTCTTTAAAATCTCCTTCGAGATTCTGACTTATGAATGTGGGTCTTTTTTCTTTTTCATCTCCCAAATTTATTTCTTCCAAAGGATCTTGAGCTTCCATCTTCTTAATACCTTGAGACAAAAATCCTTCGAAACCTAAAGGGGAATCGTCATATATGCAATCGAGTTTCTCAAACTCCAACCCTTGTGTTTCTAGAACATATGTCTCAATCTTTTTAATCACTTCCTCAAGATATTCCTTTTGAGAATTTTCAACTCCTTCAAAAGGACCCTGATCTTTTTCAGAATCTTCATTTTTTCTTAATGAAATTTCATCTTGTGAAATTCCTTCTTCTGATATCTCCTCAATAATTATTTTTTCCTCTTGCCAGCCGGCCTTGAGGGCCGTTTCTTTTTTATTTTGTTTATTTTGATTGAGTTCGGCTTCGAGAGCCGCCTCTATTCTTTTTTCGGCCACATAGGCCGAAATTCGAGCCAAAAAGCTCGAACTTACTCTGGATCTGACCATTCATTTATTTCTGCGGCCTCGAATGGGCCGACATCACATTGTAGAATAAATCCGAAATTTGGATTTATTCTTAGAGAATATGGAACCTTAGTAGGAGCCAGAGCATATTTATCAATAACTTCGAATGGTCTAATTTTCATGACTCTTTTCTCTGTACTCCGAATGTCCACTGCATCTTCCTCTACCTTGAAATAGTTTTTGTCCCCATCCACATATATGGGGACACCTTCTTTTGTCCACATGCATAACCTTTGATGCATAGAGGATGGAACAGCACCGACACCATGTATCCACTCTCTACCAAGCAACAAATTGTAATTTGCCTTGGAGTCAACCACCACAAACATGGTAGGCCTCATGATAGTTCCCACTTTCAACTCCAAAGACAAAACTCCCTCAGACTTCGAGGTCTTCCCACTGAAATCTGTAATAATCATTTGGTGGTGCATTAAATCAAACTTGGTTTTCCCCAACCTCTTCATCATAAATTTTGGCATTAAATTCACTGCTGCTCCTGAATCAACAAGCACTTTACCAATGCTTTCTTCTTCAACCAATGCTCTAATAAATAGAGGCTTCAAGTGAAGTTGCATTTCCTCTGTAGGCCTTTCGAATACTGCTGATGTATTCTGACAGATTTGCTTGCCAATATAGGTGTAACATATAGGATCCTCACCTATGTCATCTTCCTCGAAGTCTTCCTCTTCTAAACCTTTTTCTAATTCTTCAGCGTATTCAGCAGGCAGGATCGAGACTATTGCGCAGATGTCTTCCAGACCATCTGCGAAGCCTGTTTCGAAATTCTCTATAAGCAAGTCATCTTCATCCTCTTCGAAATTTCCAATAACTTGGAAAGAAGGTTTCTTTTTGACAACTTGAGCATAGGATGGATGATTTGCGTTTGCCTGAACTTGAATTATCTAAGCATTCTTCGCTTGCAAAGGTTTAGTTTGTTGTTTTCCTTCCTCAACATTCATATTTTTCTTTTCTTGTTTTTCAAAGGCTGCTTTCCTCATTCTCTGAGCCCTCCTCCATTGGGTCTTCGTCATCTGGGGTCTGTTTCCAAAATAAGGTTTTTGATGAGAACTTTGGAAATTGTTTGGTTGCCTCACATACCCTGGTCGAACCCACTGGTTCGGAGGAACTGAAGATGAAGGCATGAAAGTTCGAGGCTTCATCCTTTCTTGAGAACCTTGGGTAACAGGTAGTTTTTCTTTCTCGAACCTATTGAGATTCCCAGGTACCTTTCCTCCGGAAATAGATTCAAACTTAGAGATCCATCCCCCATAAGAAGCATGAGGTTTCTTTTGTTTGACTTCGACCTTTTGGCGTTGAGCAACCACTTTGTGGTAATTCGTCTTCATCTCTGATTCACGAAACGCTTTGGCTGCTGATCTATCAAATAAGGCATGGCACCTTGGGCAAAGATCAATGGAGGCATCCTCTGCCTTCTTTCTGTTCAGAAACTCCAATAGGGATTCTCCTCCCTTTGGAAACACATCCTGTACCTCTTGGTCTCCATCCAAAGCCATCTTTGTGGCCTGACCCACGGAGTTCGAATCCTCAACTTCAACCATGTTAACACTCAAAGGTTCTGCGTAGTTTGCATTCACCTGAAGAGGGTCTGAATCAATCTTCATGGCCATTGGGATTTTTTCTTCGAACTTCAATCTCCTTTGCTTAGTAGCCTCTTGAATAATATCCCTGAAACGCACACAACTATTAGTCCAATGACCATAAGTATGATGATATTTACAATATTTTCTACCTCTTCTCTGTTCTTGAGAAGGGATTTTATGGTCATCACTTAGAGTTATTTGTTTGTCTTTCACCAATATATCAAAAATTTGGTCTGCTTTCGAAATATCGAAACCATAATTTTTCTTTGGGAATTTATCTTTATTGTCATTACTAGTATTTCCATTTGGTTTTAAAGATTTACAAACATAAGGAGGCCCTGGCTTAAGTTCTGCTACATGAACATCATTATCTTCTATATCATATTCGAAGTCACTATCATCAGAAACTTCTAAATATGCCACTTTATCTTTTCGAAAGAACTTTTCAAGTTTCCTGAACCTTTCTTTTTCTTTCTTAAGGTGTTCAATTTGCCTAACTTTATCAGCCAATTGAGCCATATCTCTAAGTTGTTGATTAATCAATTTCTTTCGAATTGAATAATCTAGTCCTCCTGCAGCCATTTGAACTAACTCATATTCAGGAATTTGGGTAAAACATCTAGCTTTCATTTGTCTAAATCTATTCAAATAGTCATCAATTGACTCATTCGAGGATCTCTTAATGTTTACTAAATCCATAAGAGTAACTTTTGTTTCTCCTCGAAAGAATTGTTCATGAAAACTTCTTTCTAATTGATTCCATGTGTGAATCGAATTTGGAGAAAGAGTAGTAAACCAAGTAAAAGCATTCTTAGTTAAAGAACTAGGAAAATATTTCATTTTTAATTCTTCATTGTTTGCCAAATCACCTGCTTCGATTTGGTATCGAGCAATGTGTTCGACAGTAGATTCTCCTACTTCTCCAGAAAATTTGGTAAATTTGGGAACTTTCCATCCCCTTGGCAATTCAGTTTGCAATACCATCTGGGTGAAAGGAGAGACTACATAAGGATGATTCGCAAATCCTACATTAAATCCATGTCTATTCAAAACTTGTTCGACAATTCCAACAACATTTTGTTGCCCCCCTAAGTTATTCTCTCTTATCCTTTCGAGAATTTCATCAGCATTTTGATTTCTATTCAGGATAACTCTAGGAGCATTTTCCTCTCTATTTTCGACAGGATTAACAGGATTTGGTATTTGATTATTTTGATCTCCTTGATTTACAGGAGGATTCAAATTAGCCACTTGTCTAACTATAGGATCAGTGGGTGCTCCAAACACATCCGCAATCCTTTCCATTTGCCTAGCCAATAAATTATAATTAGCATTTGTAGTTTGGACTAGGGGATTAAATGTTAGAACCACAGGAAACACTAGAAAGGGGGGGTTGAATAGTGTTTCAAACTTTTTGATAGTTTTTGGAAATCTTTAATTTAAATCATGAAGATGAGCACCGTTAAGAACAAGTCTTAAGATCAGAGATAGTTGAATCGTGTGGAAGATAAGAAAAATAGTGTTTCTTCTAAAGCTTAAGATTGTTTTAAACAAAGGTTTCTCAAAGTGTCTTCTGAAGATTATTACAAGGAGTATTTTCAGAACGGTTTCTGAAATACTTCAGACAACTAGAGGTTCTCTGAAGTTTGTTCCTGATTTCCGAACTGATCTCTTTCAGACTTGCTTCAGAGAATTTATTTCAGAAGTTCTTCAAGGAACATTCTTTGTAAAGCTTCAAATGATATAAGAGCCATCTCATGTTTTATACATATGAAAGGTCATTTTATTGAAATAGTTGTGTTAAGTTTATTATAGAAAATACTTTTCAAACCCCAACATAAATATGAAAACTGGAAATAAAGAGATTAAAGAAAAGAGAACTTAGGCATTTAGATTTCAGACAGGCTTTTACGGGGCTGTCTGAAGTTTTCAGACGGCTTGTAAAAACTAATTTTAAAAGATGTTTTGTGCCTTTAAAAATATCAGATTAATTATTCTGACCCCTTGATTAGTATAAAAAGAATTGATAAGAGATAAGGGTAAGAAAACTTAGCCAAGGAATTTATCCTGGTTCACCCACAAACCCGTGAGCTACATCCAGTCCCAGAGGCAAACCACCACTGGATTTTCCACTATCTGAATCCACAGATACAAGTATTGTTCACAGCCTCTTCAGGCCAACACAAGTATTGCTTTGTTTTCAACTGCCTCTCCAAGCAACATATGCAGTATTCTTTTTCAGTCTAGCCTCTCCAGGCTTTGCAACTAAGTATTCTTTCTTCCACCAAGCCTCTGCAGGCTCTCTGACACAAAAAGTGTTTACAAATTAAATTAAGTTTAAGTTGCCACGAAACATAAACTTAATCTTTTCCTGTACTTGAGGTTAACTGAGTACTACTCAGGATACAATGAAAGAATTCTAAGTACAAGGTTAAGACAGTGATAGAAGTGTATAAGTTTAAGTACAATCCCTGTCTCTGATAAGGGGAATAACATCCTCTGAGAATTGGCTGGGTAGATACTGATTTTAAGCTCCACCCTTATTCTCAAACCATTAGTTTCCAAGGGCTACATTCTCACCCGTATCATGGGAAAAACCAAGGCATACGTGCAGCTTCAAACCATTCTTGGTTCATATGAGATTAAGCACAGCCTGGTTGGTTGTTCAACTGAACAACTACAGTTTTGACTAACTGATCAATAGATCAGCAGCATGGTTGATTCAAGTAAGCATGGTCAACAACAATAAGATTTTTCTGATATACCTTGATCAACTGATTGAACCAAGTGAATGAGTTCAACACCTTCAAATTCTTCCTTGAGGCTATTTATATGTTCTGTTGGAATATAGCCGTTTGAAGATGATTCATAATACCGTTGAGATGTTGATGATGTGGCTCATATGGCCGTTGTGTAATGGCTTCTCAACTGGTTGCTTCTCCTTAAGCGAATGAGTGTTCAGACGATCCCGTTCTGACACTTGATATTTTCTTCTTCATGAGAGATGTTTCTTGATATAGTTCTGCGAATACTCTCTCTTGAATCTGCTTCTTTCTGCTTTCATCTATTTTCTTCTGCTTTCCTCTGTTTTCTTTTAGGAGTGTCTCTTTAGGAGATATCCGTTGAATTTGTCCTTTTGCTGATTATGTATATACCCCTTTTTCATTTGCTCCTGACATCATATCTTCTTTGGGTGTGATGTCTTGTTCAATGGTTGTTTCTTGCAGATAATAAAATATGTTTGAATTAAAATATTTCATTCAAACACTTTTTCTTTGTTGCTTCTGCTTAGTCTCCTGAGCTTTTCTTCTGCTTTCTTTCGGATTGATGATGATGATATTTCCGTTGTGATACCACCGTTTAGAGATAGCATTAAATGCTATTTAATCCGTTGTGAGACATGCTTCTGAGAGCTCTGATATCTCTGACACGATACAAGGTTTCTCTTGCATTAAGGCTGCTACAAATGTTGTTGCAGAGGCTGCGTTGCAGAGATTTCCTCAGTGGTGTATGAAATTCAAAATCACCAGGAAAGGTCTCTGTGTTCCTTGCTATAAACGTGTTTGAAAAGGTACGTGCAGCAGAGGTTCAGAAAAGTCTTCACAAGCTTCAGCAGAGAGTGCCACGTCATAAGTGAGACTTCAGACAGCACTGATACTTCAGACGGGTTGAACTACTTGAGACAGCTCCAACTCTTCAGACGAGTTCTGCTTCTTCAGACAGCTTCGTTGCTTCAGAAAGCTTCCTTGCTTCAGAAAGCTTCCTTTCTTTAGAAAGCTTCTTTGCTTCAGAAAGCTTCCTTGCTTCAGACTGCTTTATGTTGTCTTCATAGGGTCTTCACGTCTTCAGATGGTTTGCGCACTTCAGACGAGTTCTGCTTCTTCAGACAACTTCTTTATATTTGATCCTGCATTTGTTCTTCTGATCCTAGTCTTCTGATTCTGATAAATATTTCATCCTGAAACACAATCAACAAACCAATACCTTTCTTAGTAGAATCTGTTTATATAATCTTATTTGTTAATCATTAAAACTAAAGGATATTAAGTCTTTGAGCTGATTAATAGACTTCACAATCTCCCCCTTTTTAATGGTGACAAATAAGATATGTACAACTTACAAAATGTTTTAAGGAAGGATGGGTAAGTATATAAAAAGGCTCCCCCTATCTATAATACTCCCCCTGAGAAGAACATTTATTCTTTTAGTTTGTTAAATGTTGTCAATTGTTAAATGTTGCAAATGGTTATTATTATTCTAATTGTTAACAAGATTAGATTTTGGGTTAACTTATCTTTTAGAAACTAGATGTTAATCTTTCAGATACCAATTATTAATCAGATGTATTAATCATTTTTCTGATATATACTGATTGTTATATAATTACATATACCAATTGTTATTTTCTGACATTCATTTATATTTTCCCTTATTTTTCCCTTTTTTAAAATCATTTTGTGAGTTTTATATTTCTCCCCCTTTTGTCATTAATTATAAAGGTTGTTTATTTACTTTTATCAATTATTTTTGTTATTTGTCAGATACCAAAGATTAAGGAATAAATATCAATTGTTAAAAAAAATACAGTAACTTCTTATACCAAATAAATGATACAACTTTTGATAAAATAAACAGAAATAAACACAGAAATACACAAGTTGAAATTTTCTCAAAACATTTGATAAATACAAAAAGCAGGTTTTCACAAAAAGAGAAGAGATTACATTCCAAAAATAGAATGTATCCATCCATTGCTTCCTCCGGAGATTCCTTCGAAGGCCTGAGGCATAGCCTTATAGACTTCATCTCTTTCAAAGCTATCACCACTCTTTCTGTTGCAGAAGCTTCAGGAGTTGCCTCAGAGCCCCAGACTCCATCCCAACCGTGCCGTGCTGCACGCCTTTTCCTTCTAGCCCCTGAGACAATGGAGGTGCATCATGTAAGACTGTGTCTTGATCATTAGTCACCACCTTTCTTCCAAGAACCACTTTGTCAGTAGTTCTTTTAATAAGATTGACTATTCTGGGATCACCCAGTGATCTTCCAGTCCACCTGTGATGCAGCAAGATCACCATGGTCCAAGTATAGAGAAACGGGTTTTCAGATGAACCCTTTCCCTTACTCTTCATTCCATACATCATCCAAGATGACTTGATCTTTTCCTCAACATGTTTCAGAGGTCCTTCTTCTGTTTTCCTTTGCTTCTTCATCATCCTTTTGGAAGCCACTTACTCAGAACCTTAGACAAAGCTATAGAGGAGCTTTGAAGATGTGAGTTTGTGTGAAGGGCTCTAGTGAATTTATAGGACTTTGAAGCAAGGGTAAAATAGAGAAGTAAGGAAAATGAATCCATTGGATTGTTGTTCACGCGATGTATATGGGCTCAGATAGCTTTTGATGATGGCAGTTTCAAATCTTGAAAGTATCGAAACGTGCATCATTGATTGGTCATAGATGAAGCTCTATAGGAGACTGAGTCATTAGCATGGATAGAGTAAGTTTTGGAAAACGTTTTTGAAAGACATTTAAGAAGAGACATAAAAACGTATTGGAAGATATTACTTTTTCGAAACACTTTTAAAACCAGAAAGAAAGGAAAAAAAATAAAATGGAATATGTGAGAAAATATTTAAGAAAAGAAAATTTTTAAAACAGATTTTTATGGTATCAAACCAAGGATTTTATGATTATTATTATTTGAGAAATTTTTAATATGTTGAGTTCTTTTATTCAAGTTTTAAGGTGAAGTGATGTTACCATAAGATTTCCTAATTATTCTCTAGATGGAAGAAAGCTTTTATGATATTGTACCTCATTTTGAAGATTTTTCTTCTTCTGAGGTCACTTGATGTCTGCAAATCCTCCTTTTAGTCTTTTGTCTTTTTGTGCTTCAGAGAATCTTTGAAAAATCATCTTAACCTGTCCCTCAAGGATTGAAATAGACTTTAATAACTTGAGTTTACATTACTTTAACATTTTGACCCACAATTTCAGATGGCCTTTGTGATGCCTTCTGAACAGGTTCAGAAAGTAGAAATGTTACTAAGTCAGAATTATCTTTTCAAGCGTAGAGGTAGGCTTAGTGCTTTGTGTATCACTTGTCTTAACATTTCTGACCCATAATTTCAGTAAGTTCATTGTGAACTGTCTGAACAGGTTCAGACAATGGAGATGATATCACACTTAGACATTCTTGTTGCCTTGATTCGTCCTTTTTACACATGGCATTTTCTTCGGTTGATCTTCTTTTAGCTTATTTTCAGAAACCTGTTTTCTGAAACATGCACAACCTAAAAATACCTTTCAGTAGCATATGGAATTTCTTGATAGAATTAGTTAATCATTAAAACACGTGTCTTAGGTTAGTAATTTCAATTTTATTATATTTCAACAAGAACTTGTCTTAATATATAAATTTTAATTTTGTCCTTATCTTATTCAGTTAATTGATTTTATCTTTTAGTTGTACTAATTAAAGAAGTGTGTTAAGTTAATGATTCATTTAAGCATACATAGTTACAAGAGAAACAGTATAAACAGTCATAGATCACACAGAATGTATCAAGAATGGAACAAAGCAGAATACTAATTATTACTATTAGCAAACAAAAATTAAGAGAGAAATGAAAAGACACAAGAGAATCATTGATCATCAGATGGGTTCTCAGTAATCATCAACATTCTTCTTTTCAGCAGCTCTCAATCTTCTTGCAAGCCTGGAAATTTTGCTATTTGCCTTCTTCTGATGATATGCACCCAACATCACCCCTTTTCCTTTTTCGAGACTTTAAGTGGGTATCTTCAGTTCCTTCTTCATTGCGTATAGCAAAAAGATGAGGAATCACCACTTGATTCTTAGGAGCTTCTTCTCTTTTGATAAGAGTTCGGTCTAACTCAGCATACACAGCCGGAGTGAAGAAGTCAAGAGGCGGTTGGTCAAAGAGACTTTCTATAGGAAATTTCTTGTGCAATAAAATTTTCATGATTAGGGTGTTATGAGGATAGAAATTCTCATTGCCTATCTCATCTCTGTACATCATCTGATACAACAGCACCCAAGGAAGGTTGACTTTCCTTTTTGACAGCAAGAGTCCCAATACAAACCTCTTCATCATGCTTATAGTCAAATTGTTTCTACCTCTGGGAAGAATGCAACAGTTTAGTACAGCAAGGAGGGCTCTGGGTGTGCTCAGAAGTTGAGAGGGTCCGAAAGGAGCAATCCTTCTTCTTCCAAAAAGATGTTGGTCTAGAACAAAAGTTCCACCATGAAGAGATTCCCATCTTTGGAAGTATTTTTCCCTTCTGTCAGGAACACCTATGACTTCAGCAATAAGTTGGGTATTCACAATCAGTGACCTTCCCATTACTTTCGTTTCAATCCCAGTTCTGTTAGGTTCATATATGACTTTGATGTTTTCCCAGAACTCCATTACACTTTTCTCATGCCATGGAGAGGAAATGTTGCTGAAGAAGGGAGTCCACCCTACGGAATCAAAATACTCAGAGATTTTGTAATCTGCCTCATCAAAGTTAGAGATATTGACCAACTTAGAAGGTATGATTCTCTCATCAAACATAGGATGGTTTGAGTTATTTGATGATGCAGACATGTTGGCCATTTAGTACGATTGATTTAAGGAGATTAGGGTGCTTGAAGAGTTCTGGCTTTTGAGGATAAGTTAATTGAAGTGTAGTTCCTATGATGATCTTCCAATTCTTAAATAGGCAATCAAGCATTGCTTCGTTCAATGAAGAATAACGGTTACATGCACAAAGCAGTTATTGAGAGTTGTGCATCGTGCCAATTATGAGAAACCGGTTGATGATACATTGATCCTTGTTGCGCCATATCACATTTAATGATAATCATGATACACATACATGACTCTTCATTTTACTAAAATAATTATACACATATATTCACGCATATAATGCAGATAGTTTACACAAAAAACAAGTAATACGTATACATATGTAGGACATTTATTATGCAATAATTTATTTTCACACAAGTACTCTTATGTAATAGTGATTTCGATAAAACAAAACATTCAGCAAATAAACAGTTATATTTAAATTTGGATTTAAACAAAGATAGGAAAGGTGTTACCCGGTTGTGATCTAGAGATAGATACACTTTCCTTTTCCAGCTATATCCTTCTGAAAGATGCCTTGTATGAGTAATGAGTTTTAAGAAAGTGATTTTATTTTCTCATTATCATTCTTCAGAGCTGCTTCAGCTTGGTGAGATTTCCATCTTCTGAGGATCTACTCCTTCTGCATTTGTTAGATGCTCAACCCGAAGGTGAGCTCTGATACCAATTGTTAGAACCACAGGAAACACTAGAAATGGGGGGGTTGAATAGTGTTTCAAACTTTTTGATAGTTTTTGGAAATCTTTAATTTAAATCATGAATATGAGCACCATTAAGAACAAGTCTTAAGATCAGAGATAGTTGAAACGTGTGGAAGATAAGAAAAATAGTGTTTCTTCTAAAGCTTAAGATTGTTTTAAACAAAGGTTTCTCAAAGTGTCTTCTGAAGATTATTACAAGGAGTATTTTCAGAACGGTTTCTGAAATACTTCAGACAACTAGAGGTTCTCTGAAGTTTGTTCCTGATTTCCGAACTGATCTCTTTCAGACTTGCTTCAGAGAATTTATTTCAGAAGTTCTTCAAGGAACATTCTTTGTAAATCTTCAAATGATATAAGAGCCATCTCATGTTTTATACATATGAAAGGTCATTTTATTGAAATAGTTGTGTAAGTTTATTATAGAAAATACTTTTCAAACCCCAACATAAATATGAAAACTGGAAATAAAGAGATTAAAGAAAAGAGAACTTAGGCATATAGATTTCAGACAGGCTTTTACGGGGTTGTCTGAAGTTTTCAGACGACTTATAAAAACTAATTTTAAAAGATGTTTTGTGCCTTTAAAAATATCAGATTAATTATTCTGACCCCTTGATTAGTATAAAAAGAATTGATAAGAGATAAGGGTAAGAAAACTTAGCCAAGGAATTTATCCTGGTTCACCCACAAACCCGTGAGCTACATCCAGTCCCAGAGGCAAACCACCACTGGATTTTCCACTATCTGAATCCACAGATACAAGTATTGTTCACAGCCTCTTCAGGCCAACACAAGTATTGCTTTGTTTTCAACTGCCTCTCCAAGCAACATATGCAGTATTCTTTTTCAGTCTAGCCTCTCCAGGCTTTGCAACTAAGTATTCTTTCTTCCACCAAGCCTCTGCAGGCTCTCTGACACAAAAAGTGTTTACAAATTAAATTAAGTTTAAGTTGCCACGAAACATAAACTTAATCTTTTCCTGTACTTGAGGTTAACTGAGTACTACTCAGGATACAATGAAAGAATTCTAAGTACAAGGTTAAGACAGTGATAGAAGTGTATAAGTTTAAGTACAATCCCTGTCTCTGATAAGGGGAATAACATCCTCTGAGAATTGGCTGGGTAGATACTGATTTTAAGCTCCACCCTTATTCTCAAACCATTAGTTTCCAAGGGCTACATTCTCACCCGTATCATGGGAAAAACCAAGGCATACGTGCAGCTTCAAACCATTCTTGGTTCATATGAGATTAAGCACAGCCTGGTTGGTTGTTCAACTGAACAACTACAGTTTTGACTAACTGATCAATAGATCAGCAGCATGGTTGATTCAAGTAAGCATGGTCAACAACAATAAGATTTTTCTGATATACCTTGATCAACTGATTGAACCAAGTGAATGAGTTCAACACCTTCAAATTCTTCCTTGAGGCTATTTATATGTTCTGTTGGAATATAGCCGTTTGAAGATGATTCATAATACCGTTGAGATGTTGATGATGTGGCTCATATGGCCGTTGTGTAATGGCTTCTCAACTGGTTGCTTCTCCTTAAGCGAATGAGTGTTCAGACGATCCCGTTCTGACACTTGATATTTTCTTCTTCATGAGAGATGTTTCTTGATATAGTTCTGCGAATACTCTCTCTTGAATCTGCTTCTTTCTGCTTTCATCTATTTTCTTCTGCTTTCCTCTGTTTTCTTTTAGGAGTGTCTCTTTAGGAGATATCCGTTGAATTTGTCCTTTTGCTGATTATGTATATACCCCTTTTTCATTTGCTCCTGACATCATATCTTCTTTGGGTGTGATGTCTTGTTCAATGGTTGTTTCTTGCAGATAATAAAATATGTTTGAATTAAAATATTTCATTCAAACACTTTTTCTTTGTTGCTTCTGCTTAGTCTCCTGAGCTTTTCTTCTGCTTTCTTTCGGATTGATGATGATGATATTTCCGTTGTGATACCACCGTTTAGAGATAGCATTAAATGCTATTTAATCCGTTGTGAGACATGCTTCTGAGAGCTCTGATATCTCTGACACGATACAAGGTTTCTCTTGTATTAAGGCTGCTACAAATGTTGTTGCAGAGGCTGCGTTGCAGAGATTTCCTCAGTGGTGTATGAAATTCAAAATCACCAGGAAAGGTCTCTGTGTTCCTTGCTATAAACGTGTTTGAAAAGGTACGTGCAGCAGAGGTTCAGAAAAGTCTTCACAAGCTTCAGCAGAGAGTGTCACGTCATAAGTGAGACTTCAGACAACACTGATACTTCAGACGGGTTGAACTACTTCAGACAGCACCAACTCTTCAGACGAGTTCTGCTTCTTCAGACAGCTTCGTTGCTTCAGAAAGCTTCCTTGCTTCAGAAAGCTTCCTTTCTTTAGAAAGCTTCTTTGCTTCAGAAAGCTTCCTTGCTTCAGACTGCTTTATGTTGTCTTCATAGGGTCTTCACGTCTTCAGACGGTTTGCGCACTTCAGACGAGTTCTGCTTCTTCAGACAGCTTCTTTATATTTGATCCTGCATTTGTTCTTCTGATCCTAGTCTTCTGATTCTGATAAATATTTCATCCTGAAACACAATCAACAAACCAATACCTTTCTTAGTAGAATCTGTTTATATAATCTTATTTGTTAATCATTAAAACTAAAGGATATTAAGTCTTTGAGTCAAGTTTGAATGCTCAAACTGATTAATAGACTTCACATTAAACACTGTGGCCATTTGTGTTGTCAACATATTTACCATTTCGTGATTACTCTCATCCATTTGTTGCCTTAGAGTTTGCAACGTAGAATTTGTAATAGATGAAGAAGAATTTCCCACAAAGGGATTAAACATGGGTCCACGAATCACTGAAGAACCCATTGTTGACATAGTTGGTGGGGCTATTCCAGAATTTGGAACAAATCCAAATGGCAACAAATATTGTGGTTGTCCATTTTGAGACATAGAAATAAAATTGGGAAAAGGGATAGTAGAACCAATTTGACTTATTACAGGCTCCGCCACAGTAGTAGTGGTTGTAGTAACATTTGTTTGTGGTTCTCTATTAACACTATTATTTCCATTCATCCCATTTTCATTATTATTCACAAACTCATCTCTTTGGGGTGGTGGACTTCCCTGATTATTAACATTATTTTCCCTATTATTATTTCCATTTGCATTTTGTCTTGAATTATTAGCCATTTGAACAGATATAGTTCGACCACTTCTCAAACGCATACAAGACAAATTTTCAGAAATTCATAACACACAATACTTTTTGGCAAAAAAGTCCCACTGGGCGTGCCAATTTGTTTATGGTGAAAAATCTAATTTCGAAAATTAAACTTATCACTTTGATTCTAAGAACAATCTGGGGATTAGAATCAGATCCTCTTACGGGACTCTTTTTTAAAAAGTAGGTTTATGGTGTTTCTGATTTATTGAAATAGACTTTTCAAAGTTCAACTTTCTGGGTGAAAATGTTTGATTGGTACAGAATTTCACCAAATCAATTACTATGTTTTCGAAAAATCCAGAAATGATGGATTCCAGAAAGTTGATTCAGAATTTTAACAAAGAACTTTTCTTTCGAAAGAAATTAGAACTACTTGATTCAGAATTTTATCAAAGTTCTAAAGTTTCCACTTGACTTCTTTTAGAATAAAGAGAATCACAGTTTCAGAATGTTTGAAAGAATACAGAATTTAAAGCAAAGAGATAAAAGTGCATGAAATGAAGAATACTGAATGTAAATTGCATAAAGTAAATGAATTGAAAGAACAAATTGCATAAAGATAAAAGTGGATGGGATCATCACATACAGTCAATCCTTGTAAACCTGTTGGTCGCAGTGTGATCGGACGTGAAGGTGTTTAAGGATATGAGTATAATGAATTTTCCAACTCTTATTACATTATGGGTTTACCTATTTATAGATTTCTAATCCTAACGGCTAACTAATGCATGTTTGACACATCAGCAACCTATCTATGTTGGCAGCGTGTATGTTTGCCACGTTTTCTGCTATCCAGAAAACTAATTACATTTTTCAAAATGAACCACTAACTTAATGACACATGTATTTGTCATTTGTAACTTCCTCTAACTGCTCCTTTGGTGTCTTGTGACTTCTGTTTCTTCGAAAACTTGTGTTCGGATTTCTCGAAATCCTGTCTTTGGATTTCTTGAAGTCTTCTTGCTGATTTCTCGAAGAGGTCTTCTTTCTGATTTCTCGAAGTCTTTGTCTTCTGATTTCTCGAAATCTTCTTTCTGATTTCTCGAAGAGGTCTTCTGATTTCTCGAAATCTTCTTTCTGGAATTTTGACTTTATGGTTTCGAGATTTTGACTACCTTGTGCCACATGTTTAATTTTATTTGGCCTTTTCAAAGGTTACAAAGACCACCGGCCACCATCCATTTGATTTTTACCATGAGGATTTTTCTTATTGGGCATAGAAATGGTTTCATTAATGGCACTTGAATTGTTTTGCTCCTATAAATAGGAGTATTCTTCTTCATCTTTCTCACAACTCTTCCTTCTTTTCTCTTTTCTTATAATTTCTTTTTAGAGAATTCTTCAGAAAATATGAAGAAGGTAATCTCTTTGGCTATTTTGTGCAATCTGATCTAGAATGATTTCATTTTTTATGAGATTGACAAAATATCCAAAGTCATTGGCTTCTCCAACCTTTGTCTTCGAGTATTTTCTTTTAGATTGCACAAAATAGCCAAATATCATTTTATTTAATTAATAAATGAACTTATTTAAAGCTTTCCATTCTAATCTGATCTTCTTCCTCTGGTAAAGGTTGTTCAACAGGTTGGAAGCAATATTCTCCTTTCCCTCTCCCAAGTTAACCACTGAGTTGCTTCTAATAGAGCTTTTCGAGGAGAAAGAAGAGAAAGTGGCAGAGCACCATGAGCTAAAGGCTCTTTTAGATTTTAGGATAGTTTCCTTTCTAATGTTCTAAGTATTTAGGATAGTTTTCTTCCTAATATCTTTCCATGTATTCGAACTAATGTAATTCGAATTTAGAGTTTGAAAGAATTATCCTTTGTACCTCTCTGAATACCAGAAACATTATGTCTTTTTTCTTCAAATTTCTAAAGTCTTTGTATTAACTTCACTTAAGAATTTTTCTAAGTTAACAGACTTGTTATCCAATTCGAAACAAGGTAACTTCATCCTCTTCTGTAAATTCGAAATGACCTTTACTCATAACATTTTGGGAATTCGAACAATTTGAAAATCAAATCCCAACACATACACATATTAGTAAAGATGTGTTAATATAAAGTACAAATTATTTGGTTGGTTTCTTCGAAGATAGCAAAAGATTAGTTCTTTTAATTGACCTTCCTTGCATCCATTAATTATCACTATATTTTTAAGATTTTCATTTTCCCAAGTTTCTTATATTTAGTTTTATCAAAGGAAATGGTTGTTTATACTTTATGTTAGTTTTTCTATTGATCTTGCAAGATGTGTTGTTCTTTTTGTACAGGTCCAATCACACGGAGTTACTTGCAACTTAGAGTCACAAATTTCCACATAAGACCAATTACAGGTAGTCTGATTCTTTAGCTTTAATTGTAGAATAAGAATATGGATGTTCTTTGCTCATAAACTTGGGATTTTGTCTCCAACAGACATTATTCTAAGTCAAAGGAATTAGGACATTACATTATGGTACCAGAACAGTTCAATCCAATTGGACTATGGAATAGATTAGTTCCTGAAGTTAGTTATTGTCTTTTATGCATTATTATGAAATTAAGAGACTGGTCACCTCGATGTTTTAGTAATGATGTGTACAGGATTATGGCACGCGACAGGAGAGGTCATCCCCAGACCAACCCACCTCGTTCCCCTCACTTGGAGAGTATTTCAGACTGTTTTCTTGGAGAAGTACTTCCCAGCGTCGGTCCTAAGGAAAAAGGAGGCAAACTTTTCTCCAACTCAAGCAAGGGAACATGACGGTGGGCCAGTACGTGGCCAAGTTTGAGGAGCTGACTAAGTATTCGAGGTACCTTCAGACAGTTCCTAATGAGGAATAGTGCTCTCAATTTTAGGACGGATTGAGACCAGATATTAAGGATTAGGTCAGTACACTAGAGATTCGGGACTTCCCAACCCTGATCAACAAATGCTACATTGTAGAAAAGAATCTGGGAAAGACTGCAGCTCCACAACCGGTGGACAATAAAAGGAATAGGGAAGAGGTGCTCGTGGGGAAAACCCCAAGGCTTTTGTGCATAGAGGGAAGGGAAAACAAATTTCCTTCCCCTCCACTTTGACGACTCCGGTTTGTGCATCTTGTGGGAAGACCCATAAGGGTGTATGTCTGAAGGGGCAAGGCAAGTGTTTCTTCTGTCACCAGCCGGGTCACATGGCGATGGCTTGCCCAAAGAGGATAGCTGAGGCTCCTAAACCCCCAAGCTGTTGGGAGGGTCTTCACCCTAAGTGGATAGACGACATCTCAGGCCGGTGATCTTTTGCGAGGTACGTGTACATTTAGAGGATCTACCTTAATTATATTGTATGACTTTGGGGCAACCAATTCCTTTATTTCTCATGATTGTGTGAAGAGCATGAACATACTTGTTGTTACCTTGCCTTACTAGTTAAATGTCATTACCCCTGCCAAGGAGGCAATCCCCACTTCCCTTGCATGTTTAAAGTGTTCCATTGAAATTCAGGGGAGAGCCTTTGAGGTAGATTTGATATGTTTACCCCTTAAAGGTATGGATATAATTCTGGGCATGAATTGGTTGTCTCGGAACCAAGTCATGCTTGATCGCTTTAATAAGAATGTTGTTTTTCCTGCTCTTCCTCTTACTCCGAGGGAGAAACCAATGATTCTATTATCTAGTTGTAATCAAATTTCTGAATGCTTGTTTGATGGGAGTGAATGTTTTATTCTAATGCTTTCCTCAACTATAGGAACTAGCTCCGATTTGAGTAGTATAAATATGGTTAAGGAGTTCCAAGATGTTTTCCCTAGTGAGGTAACGACTTTACATTCAGACTGAGAGATAGAGTTTTCAGTAGATCTCGTGTTGGGCACGGGACCTATTTCTAAGACGCCCTATTGGATGTCACCACTAGAGTTGGGTGAACTTAAGGCCCAACTAGAGGAGTTGATAGAGAAGAAGTTTACCCGACCTAGTGTGTCACCTTGGGGAGCACTAGTGCTCCTAGTTAAAAAGAAGAATGAGAGTATGCGGTTATGTGTGGACTCTAGGCAGCTAAACAAGGTAACTATTAAGAATAAATACCCACTACCTAGGAATGATGACTTATTAGATCAACTTATGGGAGCGTCAGTATTCTCTGAGATAGATCTACAGTTAGGATACCATCAGATTAATATTAGGAGTGAGGACATACCTAAGACTGCCTTTAGGACCCGTTATGGGCATTACGAGTATTTGGTGATGCCATTTGACTTAACCAATGCTCCAGCTGTATTCATGGACTACATGAATCAGATTTTCAGGCCCTACCTAGATAAGTTTGTTGTCGTGTTCATCGATGATATTATTATCTATTCCCATACCTTAGAGGAGCATGAGCAACATTTGAGGATCGTTTTGGGAGTGTTGAGAGAAAAACAACTTTTTGCCAACCCCGAGAAGTGCGAATTTTGGATGGATAGAGTACACTTCTTAGTCATGTGATTTCCCAAGATGGTGTGTCAGCATATCCCAGTAAGATTGAAGTTGTTCTTGAGTGGGAGAGGCCTAAAACCATAACAGAGATTAGGAGCTTCCTAGGACTTGCAGGTTACTATAGGAGGTTCATCAAAGGATTTTCCCAATTAGTCTTACCCCCCACACGGCTAACTCGTAAAGGGCAAGTTTTTGTGTGGGATGAGAAGTGTGAGAAGAGCTTCGTTGAGCTCAAGGATAAGTTGACCACCGCTCCGGTACTGGTGTTATCGGATCCATCTAAGACCTTTGAGGTGTATAGTGATGCTTTGGGTAAGGGATTGAGGTGTGTGTTGATGCAAGAGAGGCAAGCAATAGCCTATGCCTCTCTATAGCTTAGACCTCATGAGGAGAATTATTGAACCCATGACATAAAGTTAGCAGTCGTGGTATTTGCCCTCGGGATTTGGAGGCATTACCTCTACGGGGTGAAGTTTGAGGTGTTTAGTGACCACAAAAGTCTCAAATACCTCTTTGACCAAAATGAGTTGAACATGAGGCAGCGGGGGTGGATGGAGTTCCTGAAGGACTATGATTTTGAGTTTAGGTACCATCCGGGCAAGGCCAATTTGGCTGCTGATGCCCTGAGCAGGAAATCCATGCATGCATCGCTGATAATGGTGCATGAGCTAGAGCTAGTGAAGGAGTTTAGAGACCTGAGCTTAGGTATGAGTTTCGGGACTAATAGTCGGAGGTTGCGTAAAATAGAGATTGTCGGTGAGTTGAGGACCCAGATTAGGGAAGCCCAAAACTCCAGGACAGAAAGGGGCAAGTAGGGTTTTCTGAGTCAGGGGATGGGATGTTTCTCTTCCAAGGGAGATTTTGTGTCCCAAAGGGGGGTAGTCTGCGACAACAGATTCTAGAGGAAGTCCACGTGAGCAAGTTTACGGTACATCATGGCACCATCAAGATGTATCAAGACTTGAAGAGGATGTTTTGGTGTGCAGGCATGAAGAGAGAAATAGTTGAGTTTGTCTCTAAGTGTCTAACTTTCCAACAGGTTAAAGTTGAGCACTAGAAGCCCTCGGGTACCCTTAAGCCTCTAGAGATCCCCGA
Source organism: Sesbania bispinosa (assembly GCA_026901365.1). Taxonomy (NCBI): domain Eukaryota; kingdom Viridiplantae; phylum Streptophyta; class Magnoliopsida; order Fabales; family Fabaceae; genus Sesbania; species Sesbania bispinosa. The sequence goes on from QLOH01001051.1 coordinate 121,732, forward strand.
GTGGAAATGGGAGGGAATTGCCATAGACTTAGTCATGGGGCTACCTCGAACCCCAGCAGGTTTTGATCCATTTGGGTCATTATGGACCGGCTTATTAAGTCGGCCCATTTCCTGCCAATCAGGGCCACCTACCGTATGAGTAAGCTAGCAGACCTGTACATTAAGGAAATCGCCAGACTCCACAGTGTACCCTCTAGTATTATCTTAGATAGATACCCTAGGTTTACCTCTAGATTTTGGAATGCATTACACCTAGCTTTTGGTACTAAACTTCAATTTAGTCCTGCTTACCATCCTTAGACCGATGGACAGTCTGAGAAGACCATCCAAACTTTAGAGGACATGCTTAAGGCCTGTGTTTTGGAGGAGAAGGGTAGTTGGGATAGGTACCTAGCCCTCATAGAGTTTTCCTTAAACAACAGTTTTCATAGCAGTATAGGCATGACACCCTATGAGGCTTTGTACGGTAGGAAGTGTAGGTCCCCATTTTGTTGGTGTGAGGTGGAGGAGAGTACCTTGTTAGGTCCAAAGTTGGTCCAGGAGACCACAGAGAAAATTTGAATGATTAGGGAGAATCTTGGGACAGCCCAAAGCTGGCAAAAGAGTTATGCCGATAGGAGGATAAATGACCAAGAGTTTGAGGAAGGTGAACATGTTTTCTTAAAGGTCACTCCCGTCACAGGTATCAGAAGGGCGATTAAGGTCAAAAAGCTCAATCCTAGATTTGTTGGCCTTTTCCAAATTATACAGAGAATTGGTTCCCTAGCCTACAGAATAGCCTTACCTCCACATTTGCTCAACATCCATGATGTATTCCATGTTTCCCAACTCAGAAAGTGCGTTCACGACCCTTCACGCATCATAAGTCCTGAGTCGGTACAATTGAGGGACAATCTGATTGTTCCTACTCGACCTGCGCGGATCATTGACCAGAGTGTCAAAACCCTGAGGAACAAAACCATCCCATTGGTGAAGGTGTGTTGGGAGGGGCATACTTTTGAGGAGGCTACTTGGGAGAAAGAAGAAGACGTCCAGACTCAACATCCTGAGTTATTCTATTCAGGTAATTAATCTTTAGTAAGCAATTTTGAGGGAAAAATTAATTTAATGGGGTAGAATTGTAACATTTCAAATTCTAGCTATTTTCATAAATCAAAGTAATAGGGGGAAAGGTTTTTATAAAATAAATTTGGGAAAAGGAACTAGAGTGAAAAATGGGAATTCAGGATTTGTGTTCTGTCATGTTCGCTCAAGTGAGTAGGCATATCAGTAAAAAGGGGGAAGTTTGTGTTTTGTCATCCTCGCTCAAGAGAGAATGTCTCTCTTGAGTGAGGGACAAGGCTGTTTTGAGAGGCTCTCTGTGATGGAATTACGCTCAAGCGCAATTAGGCTCGCTCAAGCACAATTCAATCCAAAATCAGGGGTTTACTCCCTGACTTGATCTCGCTCAAGCGAGAAGGCTCTCGCGTAAGCGAGACAAAGTTAGAGAGGATGGGTCATTTTTCCTGCGCAGTTGCGCTCAAGCAAGAAGGCTCTTGCTTGAGCGAGAATGTGCATCTGGCTGACAATATTCCTTCTCGCTCAAGCGAGCAAATCCTCACTTAAGCAAGAGTGCACAAATAGTTTTTAGTGCTATTTCTATTAGGGTTTGCTTCATTTCTTTTCTTCACCCCCTTTCTAAAGAGAGAAGGTTAGAGAGAGAACGAGAGAATGAGGAAGAAGAGCTTGATTAGAGGCCCTCACGTCATTCAAAGAGCTTGGAATCACCATCCTCATCCCTTCATCCTTTCTATTTCCTTGCTTGAGGCGAGTGTGGTTCACCCACTCACTCCATTATTGTGTGTTATCTTTATATGATCCTCTCATCTCTTCCTTTTCTTTATTGCTTGTGATTACATTGAGTAAAATGTTTATTGGCTGAATGGTTGAATGGATTGGATATTTGGCATTTTGGAATAGGTAGGGTTTGAGAAAAGGGATAGAAATTGAAGGACCCTGGACGTTATCCAGAAGTTGGAGTTTTGACGTTCCAAAAGAACACAAAATCAATCTTCAGTAAGGATGATGCAACCTTGTGTTCTTCCTTAGGAGGGGTTCTGGGACTCTCACTCAAAATTGAGATCTCAGCAACTAACAGTAAACGAACCAAGTTTTGGTATCGTCTTCACAAAGCCTCTCCTTGTGTGCCTATCCCAGAGGCATGTTCGGTAAGAGGACTTTGAAACTTATCCTAGCTCTAGGATTGTTCAAAGCTAAACCCTAGCTGACTTGCTGAAGAATGCAGTAGCTGCAAGAATGATGGCTACTGGAGCACCCTGAAGGGGAAAGCTCAAGCATAGCTCAGATCTCAACATACCACGCTGCAAAGCAACTAGGAAACTGAGAAAAGTGAATGTAATCGTGTCTATGATGTAAAAGTCTCTTCAGTTTCAATAAAATAAGTTGTTGTTTAGAGAAGCATTATTTTCTATTATCTATTTGCTCTGATATTTTTTATTTGCGTACTCTAAATCGTATAAATCATACACACACGTGCAAATTTAAAATAAATATGTTGATTACAATCTTAAATACTTTGATATGATAAATCTGTTGATTGTAATCTGAAATGCAGCAAAATCTGTTGATATTGATATGCAATGCTCTAAGTTGATCTGAAAGATCTCTGCTATAGAATTTTGTGAACCTTGCTTTGATACCCTTTTGATGGATGACAAAAGGGGGAGTAAAACTAACAATTTGATCTTAAGTGTTGAGAAATAAAATGCAGATATATGCAGTTCAGGGGGAGTATAACGCATGATCTTAACTTATATATTTTGAAAGCATAATGCATATAAAAGCTGAAACCGCATTAAAGAAAAATTATGTTTGAGAAGGAGCTATTTCTTAAAACCTTAACTCTGTTTTTGATATTTGCTCTTATTTCTCAAAAATCTATCTCTTTTAGTTTATTTAAGTTTGTCATCATCGAAAAAGGGGAGAATGTTGAGTCTCAAGACTTTAATGTTAGAACCACAGGAAACACTAGAAGGGGGGTTGAATAGTGTTTTATAATTCTTTACAGATTTTATGGAAACCTTTTGAAACAAGCAAAGAGTTTATGAAGAGATTTGAGCAACCCTCCGAAACAGGAGTTTTCAGCAACTTGCTGATGGGACTCAGTAGGTTGAGTAGAATGCTTTTGAAATATTTTATGAGTGAAAAACAAGATTATTTCACTGCGTGGATTTATAAAATCACTTTTCAGAACCCTCCTTTGTTAGTTAAAACTGAAAGTAAAGAGATAAGGGTTGAGAAGACTTAGCCAAACAATTTATCCTGGTTCACCCACTAACACAGTGAGCTACGTCCAGTCCCAGGGCAAACACACCACTGGATTTTCCACTATCTGATCAGATACATGTATTGTTTGCTCCCAACCTCTTCAGGCTAAACACCAAGTAATCTTTGGATGCAACCTCTCCAGGCTAAAACACAAGTATTCTTTGGACACAGCCTCTTCAGGCTAACAGCAGCAAGTATTCTTTGTTTCTCCAAGCCTCTTCAGGCTCTCAGACACTTTACAGTGTTTACAATGAAAATAAGTTTAAGTTTCTGAGAAACTTAAACACAAGATTTCTTGTACAAAGGTTAACTGAGTATAACTCAGGATACAAATGAAATTTTCTAAGTACAAGGAAATTCAGAGAAATTTCAGCAGAGTGTTGGCTTGATAAATTTTCAGGTATGAGCTTGGTCGACGTCTTCAAAGTCTTTAGAGAAGCTATTTATAGAGTCCAGAAATGTAACCGTTGAAGATAGCTTGGATACCGTTGAGAGATAGCATATAGTTCTTGATAGCTTTTGACTTGAAGACAGTGGGTGTGCAGAGATAGTACGGTTCTGACACACAGCAGGTATACAAGTTCTTTTTCATGTACTATGTTTCAGGAGACGCAGAAAGAACTTTGTAAACTTCCTTTTTGTAGACGTTGGCAGAAGACGTTTAGAGACCTTTAAGTCTTTGCGCAGAAAGCCTTCTGACTTTGACAGATGCTACGTTTAACGTTTTTAGTAAGACTTCTCAGTATTTTAGATGGTACATTACTTCAGGAGGTTGGATAGCCTTCAGCAGATCCAAAATCTTCAAAGAGTTCTTTATTTCAGCAAGTTGATCAACTTCAGAGAGTTGCTTCATTTTGGAGAGTTGTTCCTTTCAGAGTTGTTGAAATAAAAAGACAAACTACCTTTCTCAGTAGAATCTATTTTTATGCAATCAAATTTGTTAAACATTAAAACCAAGGATAATGAGTCTTGAATCCAATTTGAATACATAAATTGATTTTGAGACTCAACATTTAAAGTCCAAGACACCCTAACACTTAGTTTTGATGATTAGAAACTTAATTAAACTTAGAAATTTATGCCTAACAAATATATTCAAAGTTCTATTTTTTCAAAGAGGCTCTGAAGAAAGTTTGTCTGAAGTCGAAGCTATGATCTGAAGTTGGTCAAATTTTGAAGACTCAAGTTCTGAAAATCAAGGATCTGTCTGAAGTAAGAGTGGTTCAGACGATGGTTCCCTTCTGAAGACAAAGTTTGTCAGAAAGTACAAGGACATCTGACGTGGAAAGTCAAAGTCAGTACCAGAACTACACGCAACCTCAGTGTATCAGAAAAAGTAGGACAAAAGGAAACTTTTTGGCTGCGATTCAAATTGGAAGCACAAAAGGAGAAATGCTTCTCTACAGCAGTCACAGAAGTAATAACAGTACTGCAACCTAGTACGGTGACAGTGGCTGTGTCTAAACGGAATTAAACACATTTAATGCTATCTCACAACGAACTTCTCAACGACATTCTTCAGACTGAAGCCTATAAATACTATAAGTCTCTTGAAGCTAAATGTTGGTTGGTTGACTAGAGGAGTTGTTTCTTCTATCGCTAAGAAAGAAAAGAATATTTCTACAAGCCCAAGCTTCGAAAAACTCTGTAAAAATCCTTTGAGGATTTATTTGTTGAAAATCTCTTATACAATCAAACTTTCATATCCAGAGTTAGGTCTTTGTAATTTCTTGTACACCCAGAATGAAGAACTTGTGTTCTAAGTTCAAAACATCTCTGTAATACTTGTTAGAGGCGGGAGTGGCTTGGTAGAACAAAGACTACTTATTGTTAGAGCCAGGAGTGGCTTGGTAAGACAAAGAATACTTGTTAGAGCCAGGAGTGGCTTGGTAGGACACATAATACTTGTTAGAGCTAGGAGTGGCTTGGTAGGACAAAGAATACTTGTTGTGTCGAGCCTGAAGAGGCTTGGTGAACAAAAGAATACTTGTAACCTGTTAAGATTAATAGAAAATCCAGTAGCTTGTTGGCACTGGAACTGGAGGTAGCTCACGGGTGGTGTGAGTGAACCAAGATAATTGGTTGAGTGTTCTTCTGACCCTTATCTTTGTATTTTTAGTTTATTCTAACAAGAGGGAATTTGAACGAAGTTTTACAAACACTTTTGTGAAAACCATTTACGAAAATGTTTTTGAAAACCTCTGTCTGAAAACTCCAGACAGAAACCTACACTTCAGATAGTGTCTAATTGACCGTCTGAAAGCGTTTCAAACTCAGTTTTGTGAAAGGTTTCTGTTAAAATGTTAAGTTTATAAAAACACTATTCAACCCTTCTTCTAGTGTTTTTGAGTGTTCCTACAATTGTTACAAATCAATATGTGTTCATTTATGAAAACAACCCGAATAAAATTGGGTGCTAACAATATTCATGGAAATAATCATAGTAAACACATACAAACAACTCATTCACAAGCAAAGGAAAGGGGAAATAAGAGAATAGGGTTCATAGGGGAGTTCTCATGCAAAATGGGGGTGGAGTGTGTGAGTTATACTCACCTAGATCAAGCCCCAAGAGAGGAAGGAAGATGGTTGATGGATGGTGAGAGCTCATTGCCTCGCCTTCTCCTTCACTCCAAGCCTAGGCATACTCTATCTCTAGAATCTCTCTCTAGAGTGAGAGAGGAAGGTTGGAATTGGGGGGAGAAACCCTAACTTAAGTGTTTTAAAAACTGGATTCGCGTCTTCTCGCTTAAGCGAGAGTTTCTCGCTTGAGCGAGCCTCTAAGACCTTCTCTGGTCGCACGTTCTCGCTCAAGCGAGGATATTCTTGCTTGAGTGAGACAAAGTCAGAGAGCAAACTCTGAAATTGCGCTTAAGCAAGAGGCTTCTCGTTCAAGCGAGAAAACCAGAAACGAAATCCCCTGTTTTACTAATATGGTCGCTTAAGCGAGAGATTCCTCGCTTGAGTGAGAATGAGACTTTCGGGAGAGAAAATGAGACAGTAACCCTATCATGTAGCATATCAAATTGAAGCCCCAAATCTTAGCTTTCTAATGCAAGTTGAATCACCTCAATCGTCCACCTAAGACTGTATATATCATCAAATGAGTGCACAAGGGTCATTAGGCTTAACATCCAAAATTATGCAACAACTTTAATTGAAACCCAACGAGGTACCTACCATGTGAACAATGATATAAATCATTCATTCACTCCAATTTCCTTAATTAAAGCATATCCCTCTTCTTTCCTTCACCTCTATAGTTTACATTTTCAAATTTTAACTTGGTTTCTCTTAAGTCTTTTCAAAATAGGTATTCAGAGTTTAACTCTTGACTCCTCCCTTAAATTCCCTCCAACACTCTAAACTTTAAATAAATTCCCGATCATCTCTCTTGTCTTACCCCCGAACTCCTAACTTCTCCTTCTACGTCTAACTTCCTTCTCTTGGTGGGATTCACAACCTAAGGCTTCCACTATATTTTCTAGGTCCAAATTTTTGGATGCTACATTAAGCAAGAAATCAGGGTGCATAGAGTGTTGAATATCCCTTTCTAGTAAATAATGATGTCCACCAATTAAAAATGCAGTTGGTTTTCGTTATGTTTTGTCAATAGACAAAGTCTCCATAAAAAATCATCTCATAATGACATTGGTCGAGTGTTGGAGACTAGAGATAACACCTTTCATTTTCCATATGGAGAGGTGACAGTAGCATTACAACATGTCACCTTGCATCTTGGGCTTCGATTTGACGAAGAGGTTGTCACTATTGTAACTAACACTATTTTCCCCTGAGACATTTTACCTATCTTGTTGGTTCATCTCCATCATCAACACAACATCACTCCCTTTAGACTCAAAACTTTGACTTCCTAATTCATTCATCTCTATCACAAAGACAATAATACTCATGTAGGGAAATACATTTCCAACCACAGACCCCCTTTTTTGCATATGTGCCTTAATATTCTACACACCACATCCCTTCTAGTTTTAATGTTTTTTAATCAAGCTCTTCAATGATTGGCATCCATTTCTCTACTCTACCATTAGCATACCAACCACCAAAAAGGGAAGATTATCGTCCGATAATGCATGGTGAATTAAGAGAAATGAATAAGGATGATGATGATGAACAAACCACATCCTCATATTAGAGACGAATGATAAGACATGTTAGTCATAGGAGAAAAGGTGGATGTGTACAAGAAGTGGAACAACCTCAAATGGTTCACTTAGAGCATGTAGTTTATGGTGCACGATCTTTTTAATTATGTTGTTGCATGTGTTAGTTATTGTGTCCTTAAATGTTTAGCTTATGTAATCTGTTATTGGTCTCCTCTAATGCTAAGCTTGTTTTTAAGATTGTGTTTGGGGGGTTTGGAGGAAAAGGAAGAGGACGCCCTTGTTTGGTTGGAGGGATTTGGAGGTGGGGGGAAGGGAAGAGAGGGATTTTAAATGACTTTTCATGTTTGATTCAATTTTTAAGAGGAGAAGGGAGGAGACCAAAATCCCTGATGAGGCTACTTTTGCTCCTCTCCAATAATAGGGAGATTTGGAGGGGAAGGAAGGGAAGGGAAGGGAAGGGAAGTTTAAATTAAATAATCAAAATGACTTAAATTTTCCTACACTCTTATTAATAAAACCTAGTGTTATAAAAGTAAAGAGGTATATAAGTAAATTTGTTTTATTTTCTCTCCCCTCGAACCAAACATGTAAGAGGTCATTTTCCCTTCAATCCCCTCCCCTCCCATCTTTGAACCAAACAAGATAAAATGTCACCTCCCTCCCCTCATTTAAACCAAACAGTGCCGAAAGGTTAGGAGAAAGGGGGAGGGGTGAGAACCACACTCATAAACAAGACTTCCTTTCCTTTTTCCCACACACAAACCTCTAAATGTTTATTGACATAAATATTAAAATTTTGTTATAATATATGTTAGAGTGTGTTTGGTAAGCCATTTCAGCTAGCAGAAAGCTGAAATTAGTAGCTGAAACCATTTCAGTTATATTTGATAAGGTGGCTTTTTTGGGTAGCTATTAACTTTTCTTGAAAAGCTACTTGAGATAGTTTAAAAAAAAACTCTCATTTTCAACTATTAGCTTAAAATTTATTACAAGTTTATCCTTCAACCACCTTTACTCATCATTATTTAATAATTAATGATGCCTTTTAAGTCATTTTACCATTTTCAGCTAGTTCTACCAAACAACTTCTGAATGATTGAAGGTGTTTGGTAAAACTAGCTGAAAATGGTAAAATGACATATAAGGACATAATTAATTATTAAATATTGATGAGTGGAGGTGGTTGACATATAAACTTGTAATAAATTTTCAGGTAGTAGCTAAAAATGAGAGCTCTTTTAAAAAAATTACTAGCTTTTCAAGAAAAACTACTAGCTACCTAGAAAAACTATCTTACTAAATATAGCTTCAACTACTAATTTTAGAGGTTAAATTACTTACCAAACACACTCTCAAGTGAGCGTTTCACACCGTTTAAATTTGACTTTTAAATTATTTAAAATAAAAATTGGGTTAAATAAATTTCTAACAAGCTCTTAAAAATTAAAAACTTTTTATTTTATATTAGAAATGAGCAATAAAAATAAATTATTTTTTTTTGGCTTTTTCGGAGGTTTTTGACGGAAGAAGCTGTGCCATCGCCCTGAAGAAGCTGGGCCGTCTTCGCAGAGGGACGTTGCAAGCAACCTCCGTTCGCCGCCTCTCCGCCGTGCCGCTGGCTTGCGAGTTGTGATCTGCTCAGTTGAGAGTTGCAAAACAGCTTCGCAACCTTTTCAGGTGAGACCGCCACACAACACAGTAAGAGGAGTAAGCTAAGCTTATTGATTCTTTTTCTTTTTTGGTTGTTCCGCTAAACATTAGAATTAGACATAAACAACCGTCTTATTCACATTCACTGCATAACGAATCTAATTCAATTTCATTTTTACTCTTTCCCCAAATTGCATATAATTCATCTCAGGCTCAGCTACAAATACAGTAACGAACTTCCATTTTACTTGTATTTCTATGCCAGATTCAAAAATCTTGTTATACAGCAACGGTCAATCTTGTTTTTCTTTGTTTTATATGCATAAGCATCATATAGACGAAAGGGTTTCAGTGTCAACCTCCACAGGGAAGAACAAAGAACAAGATATATGAGGTGCTAATAGACTAACTTGTAGTTTTCTGCTGCATTTGCAATGTTCACTTCTCTCAAATAAGGTAGTAGACTAGACATTTAACCCAACTGTTGTGCAAGTTGCTAACACCTTAATTCAATGATGACAATGCATTTGCAATTTAATTTTGAGTGTTTTTGGCCCCTTTCATTTGAGGTTATAATTTTACAGTAATAAGCATTCAGGGTATGTCTTATCAAATCATAATCGGATGAGAAACACCCATTTTCAGCATTCTCTTTGCATTTCTTCCCCCGGCTTCTAATGGCATCAGATGGCCACTCACCACCTCTGGAGATATTAGGTATTGACTAATACCTTTCTGATTAAATTGATATGTTTGTTTCTCTCTCATTTTTATTTATTTATTTTGCTTCTCAGTTCGAGGGCCAGAAGAATTCTCACTCTGGACTGGACCCCCATTTGCCAATGGTCAACCTGGTGTCAAGCTTGAAAAAGTTAATTGCGTGAATGCAAAATTCAGTGATGATGGATCTAGACTTATGGTGATGAAATCCAACTCTGTGATTAGTGTATATGATTGCAAAAGTGCTAAAGAGATTAGGTCTTTTGAAGTGCCCAATGTTGTAGCGGCTATCCTGTCACCCTGTGGAACATATTTGCAAACCTTCAAAAAACCTGCGCCGCAAGAAAAGAATGTGACTCTGTGGAAAACAGAGACCGGTGATCCTGTTTACCAGCACTCCCAAAAGAACCTGACAAAAACCAATTGGTTTGTATTCATAAATTATGAAATAGAAGAGTTATCACTATGAATTTATCATGGCGTGGCATGTTAGCATTTTAGTTACGTATGCATATGTATTATTATTGAGGCTTGAGGCCTAACACTCTCACTGCTGCTTATGTTCAGGCCTGCAATTCAATTCAGTTCTGATGAAGCTACTGCATGCCGGATGGCAACTAATGAGGTGCAATTTTTTGACACTGGGGATTTCTCTAAAGGAGTTATCCATCGGTTAAAAGTTCCAGGAGTTGCTGCCATTGAGCTTTCTAGCACGCCTGGGTCTCATGTAGCTGCATTTGTTCCAGAATCCAAGGTTTGTGTCCCTCAATTAAATGTGTGTCACGGAGGCTTGGTTCTCTCCCCTCAACCTTTTTTGAAAATGGCTTAGTTCACTTTTTATGACCAAATGAATGATAAATTGGTAATATTCCAATTTGGCATGCTGTTATTTAGGTTTCTAATATATAAAATTCCATGAAACATTGTAGGGGGTTCCTGCTAGTGTACAAATATATGCTTGTGGAAATGCTTCCCAAAGTCAACCAGTTGCTCGACGGAGTTTTTTCCGATGTTCCACGACCCAACTTAAATGGAATAATGGTTCAACTGGGCTTCTAGTGGTAGTGCAGTCAGACGTTGACAAAACCAATCAGAGTTACTATGGAGAATCAAAGTTATGCTACCTGACAACAGATGGGATGCATGAAGGACTTGTGCCTCTTCGTAAGTTCTTATTGCCAGTAAAAGAGGAACTGATAATTGGTTATATAATCTCCACAGGAAGGATAACAATTTTTTTATAATTAATTGGCAGGGAAAGATGGACCTATTCATGATGCTCAGTGGTCATATTCTGGCTTGGAATTTGCTGTTGTATATGGGTGTATCCTTTTCTCTGTGCTATATGCAATATTGTGAAGATAAACGAAATGTGCTGAAGTTTTGGCCCTTGATATTTGCTGAAAATCCCATAACACAAAATATTTGGACCTGGCTTTGTATTATTCAGAAGCAGTACTTATGGTAAAATCATGAACCCATTTTGGCTAAAGCATTCAATTATTTTGGGATGATTTTAGACTTGACAGGAAATGCTTTGGAAAAAACACTAGAGCTGCTCCTTTCATCTTCTTGATATAAGAAAAATTAATCCTTCTTATATATGATTTTTATTAAGCCATAATGGTGACAAACTGGACTAGATATTTCCTGCATAGTTTTCAATGCCTAATGAATTTTACATTTTTAAGAAGTCAGATGTTGGTTATTTTGCGTCTGCATTATATTAATCACATTTTAATGGTTTTTTACTTTTTTAGATCTCTTGAATGTTTCACTTTTCCTTAACCTGTCTTAGTTATGCCTGCTAAAGCAACTGTGTTTGACAAGAAGTGCAATCCTCTACTGGAACTTGGAACTGGTCCTTACAACACTCTTCGATGGAACCCAAAAGGGAAATGTATCCTCAGCTGATGAATTGGCATTCGATGTATTTCATAAAATAAACAAATGCTTAGTCTTTTAGAGTTTTTTTTTTTCTCTTTCAAAAATTTAAAGGGCACTTGCGGGTTTTGGGCAGGGGTGGAAATTTGAAGTGGTTCATTATTCTTTTGATATAAGTATCTGGGTAAAAATAAGAAATTATTGTATTCTGTTGCCTTGACCTTTGGCTTCCAGTTTTATGTTTGGCTGGATTTGGTAACTTGCCTGGTGATATGGTATGTTCTCCTGACTTATTGAATCATTATGCTTTTTCCCCCTTGATTGGCTTATCTACGACTACTTACTCACCTTGTTAAAAAATCAAATTATGACTTACAATCACTTTTAGATGCTATGTATCATTAACAGCATGTGTCGTTTCTCATTTTAGTACTTTTGAAGATTAAAACAATAATTGAAGTTATCTTTTTTTGCAAGTATCTAATGTGATTCCATATGACATACAACATTGCAAACACATGCTTCATATAAGGAATTCATGTGTTTTTCATGTTCATGTTCTAGGCATTCTGGGATTACGCAGAGAAGAAGCAGCTTGGAACAACTAAGGCTGAATGGTCTGTGACAAGTGAATGGTCTCCAGATGGGTGCTATTTCATGACAGCGACAACAGCTCCAAGGCTTCAAGTTGACAATGGGTAATGTTATATTTGACCATTACTAGGACCTTGGTCTACTCAGTCTGAAAATATACAATTGTCTATTCATGGGCATGCACTTATGTCGTTAGTGTAAGATGTCATCTAGATAGGCCACTTTTATATTGTTCCTCACTTCCTTTGATTATAAAAGATAAGTGATTAATTGGAAGTTTGGAACATTTATGGGGTGATAGGTCACTAACCAAAACAATTTATGGGAGAATATTTTGCTGTTTGTTATATGTTGGTTTCTGTTGAAATTAGATCAAGAAAAGAGAAGAGTAGATATGTTTTACGAAGGATGCATAGCTGTTATTCATTTGCTCTTTAAATAGAGCTAGAATCAAATATACAAAACAGAATATCCCTTATTTTTAGGCATGGCTAAAACAGTTTCTAATCTGATAAAAACAGAATCAGAACTCCTAAAGAATAGATCCTAAGCAACAGAAAATTTTAAATTTTAAAAATTGGCTAAAACATCCACGTATGCAGCTATTGCAGGCACACTTTCAACAAATCTCCTCCTTGCCTCAATAGTTGTAGACACCTAGTTTATTTCTTAAAGCTTCAAATCTGGCTTTTGGAAGAGCTTTTGTTAAGACATCTGCACCTTGATCTTCAGTTCTGCAGTAAATTAGCTTGACTTCACCTTCTCTCTGTGCTTCCCTTAAGAAAAACAACTTGATCTTGAAATGCTTAGTCCTGCCATGAAAAACAAGATTATTTGAAATGGAAATAGCTGCTTGATTATCAACAAGAATCTATGTAGGCTCCTTTTGTTCCACATGTAAATCAGCAAGTATACGCCTTAGCCAAATAGCTTGATTCACAGCTGCAGTGGCTGCCACATATTTTGCCTCAACTGTGCTTTGAGCCACTATGTCTTGCTTTTTTGAACTCCAAGAAAACATACCCGAACCAAAGCTGAAACAGTAACCTGTTGTGCTTTTCATGTCATCAATTGAACCACCCCAATCACTGTCAGAATAACCATGAAACTGAAAATTCTGAGAGTGAGTGTACTTACAAGAATTTTTTCATTTTGTGGTTGGAAAATTCTGTAAGCTTTGGAAGTATTGCTGTATCCAATAAAAACTCCTGGTTCTGCCTTCTTGTCCAACTTGTCTCTTTTAACCTGTGGTACAAAAGAAAAACAAAGACAACCAAAGATTTTCAGATTCTGCAAATCTGGTTTGTAACCAAACCAGCCTTCAAATGGGGTTTTTTTGTTCAGCACTCTGGATGGTAGCCTATTAAGCAAAAATACTGCAGTGTTTGCAGCCTCTGCCCACAGCTTCTTTGGCAACTCCTTTTCATGCAACATACACCTTGTCATCTCCATGATACTTCTATTTTTTCTCTCACTTACACCATTCTGTTGTGGGGCGTACGGTACAGTGAGTTGGTGCTCTATGCCAGCTTCTTCACAAAATTTGTCATAGGTGTCATTTGTATATTCCTTCCCATTGTCAGATCTTATTGTGCGTAACCTGCAACCGCTTTGATTCTCCACCAATGCTTTATATTTCCAGAATATATTAGTTACCTCAGTCTTGGATTTAAAAAAATAAATCCAACAAAATCTGGAGTAATCATCAATAAATGTAATATAATATCTATTACCATTCAAAGATGTTGTTCTCTGAGGTCCTCTGACATCTGTATGTACTAACTGCAATTTTTGTGTTGCTCTCCACGCTGTTTGGGAAAATGGTAATCTAACTTGTTTGCCATGTTGACAAGCTACACAATCAGCCAGTTTGTCTTCAAGCAACGACACACCTTTCACCAAGGCATGTTTCTGCATGTATAGAAGTCCCGCATGGTGGAAATGTCCGAGCCTTTTGTGCCATAATTCAATGTTGTTGCAGGTGCTTGAAAAAGCTATTTGCTCCTCCTCCATTAGATTTAGAGCATAGCTTTTGGTCCTCATTTTCACCTTAAACACATCTCTGCCTTCTGCATCCTTAATCAAGCACCATTTGTCTTCAAATATAACTTTGAAGCCTTTTTCAACTAGCTGCGCCACACTAAGCAAATTCTGGTCAATGTCAGGCACATATAAGACATCAGAGATATGTTTCAAACCTGTTAAACTTTCTATAGTAACAGTTCCTTTTCCTTTGACTGAGATGAAATCACCATTTCCAATTTTTACTTTGGAAACAATGGTTTTGTCAAGCACTTTAAAAAGCGTTTGGTCGTTCGTCATATGGTTTGTACAGCCGCTGTCAATTAACCATGAATCACTGGAACTGTTGCTTGTAGCAAAACATGTTGCAACAAAGAGTTGCTCATCTTCTTGTTGTTCTGTGGACACCTTTGCCTCCTCCGGTGACTTGCAAATCCACTCTACATGCCCCAGCTTGCCACATTTTCTGCACTTGATGTCAGGCCTCCACCAACATTTTTTTGAGAGTGGTTTGTTTTTTTGCAGTGTGGACAAGGCGGTAAAGTATCATTTTGTTGCTTGTTGGAGCTTTCTGGTTTCTTGTTCTTCCATTTGTTGTTCCTCTTATCTTTGCCTCCTCCTGAGTTTTGTGCTTTTATATGAAAAGCGCCTTGTACTGCCTCCTCATGTCTCATCATTCTCCTCTGTTCCTGTGCCTGTAAAGCATTTACCAATTCTCCAAGGGTGATATTTGACAAGTCTTTTGACTCCTCTAATGCTGATATTTTGGATTCATACTTTTCAGGTACAGTAACAAGTATTTTTTGCACTATCCTTTCGTCAGGAAAATCCTTACCGAGGAGACGTACCTTGTTTGCAATGCTCAACAGTTTGTCAGCATAACTTTTGATAGTTTCTGTCTTCTTCATGCTCTGCATCTCGAATTCTCTAGCCAAGTTGAGTGCCTTCATACCTTTGGTTTGCTCACTACCCTGATACTCTGATTTGAGGTAGTCCCAAATGTCCTTCGCAGATTTCAAATTCATAATTCTCGTAAATATGATTTTTGAAACTGAAGAGAAAAGACAAGCTTTGGCCTTGGCCTTTCTTGTCTTCCTCTCTTTGTGATTCTTCAGCTGAGCCACTGTAGGATTTTCAGGCAGTGGACAAACTGCATAGTCTTCTTCTATCGGTTCCCAAAGGTCTAGTGCTTCAAGATGGCTAGTCATCCTTGCAGCCCATAGGTCGTACTCCTCACCATCAAAAACTGGTGGTGATATTATGTGTGATGTGTCTGCTTCCATTATGGTTTCTCTCAACTCACAGATCCCTCAAGATGAAAGCTCTTGATACCAATTTGTTGGAATTAGATCAAGAAAAGAGAAGAGTAGATATGTTTTACGAAGGATGCATAGCTGTTATTCATTTGCTCTTTAAATAGAGCTAGAATCAAATATACAAAACAGAATATCCCTTATTTTTAGGCATGGATAAAACAGTTTCTAATCTGATAAAAACAGAATCAGAACTCCTAAAGAATAGATCCTAAGCAACAGAAAATTTTAAATTTTAAAAATTGGCTAAAACATCCACATATGCAGCTATTGCAGGCACACTTTCAACAGTTTCCACTTTGCTGTTGGTCATAGTTTTTAATTTATAGAAAGCGTTTTTTATTTTAATTTAATTATTCTTTTAAAGGATCAAGATTTTTCACTATAATGGGTCATTGTACTTCAAGAAGATGTTTGACAAGTTGTACCAGGTCAGTAGTGTCTCGAACTCTCTGATTAAATGGTTTTTTGTATCACCTTTTTGCAGACATCATTGAATTGTGTGGAAACTATTTGCAGGCTGATTGGAAACCAGAGTTACCAAGTAAGTTTGGTGACATTACCGAATTAATCAAGTCTCTAGACTTGGTAAAACTTGAAGATAAGAAACCATCAGGTTCTTTGCCGTGCTTCTCCTTGTATTTCATTTAGTTATGAGTTACATCATTTGTTCTTTGATGACCATGGACTAATTGCAGGTCAAGGACCAAAACCAACCCAAGCTTCTATAAAAGCCTCTTCTGCTTCTTCTACCAACCCCCCTGCACAAAAACCTGCTGCATATCGCCCACCACATGCTAAGAATGCAGCTGTTATTCAGGCAGAGGTACACAACCACAGAATCTATGCTCTGTCATTTTCTATTTTAAATTGTCAAAATGATTATCAGCAATACTTTTGCATAGCATAACTTAGGAAGAGTTTATGGTACACAAGTTAAAAAATTGCGTATTGATACACAAGTGTTTTGAACCATTGATTTAGTGCTATAAGAAATGGACGGCTGTTGTCTGCCTGTGTGATAGCAGGTGAATTATGGATCTAGAATTGAGCAACAAACAAAGTTAGAACAGCCCAATATTATGGAAAATTAGCACAAAAGACAGCAAAGAGGTGCAGAATTTTAAAGGAATTAAAAGAGAAAAATGGAAGAGATTAGAGATGGTAGGCGCCACTGGTGAAGGCAACCCCTTCAGCAGATAAGCCTTGAGTGCAGATTCGCCACCGGCTCATGAAGCTAGATAAGAATCATCATGGTTTGAGCAAGAACCATTAAGCCTTCTCAACTCACAAGAGGAGAAATGAAGCAAAAACTTTCTATCATGAATATTGATTAACCCATACAAGAGTGAGGAGCCTCCCTTATATAGAGAGAAGGGGGCGGCCAAGCTATAAGGAAAATACAAGAGAATGAAAAACCTCCTAACTTGGGTGTTGAACCCAAGCCTCCTACCCCATGTAGCATGATAGCCTCCTAACCACTAAAGCATTTAAAATTAGCGCCCCAAGCTTCCCAAGTAGTAGGAAAATTACAATTAAAATGAAATACAAAGTAAATCTTATCAACCTATGGATTAGAGGCCATGACTAGTTGGTCCTCTAATTAAAATGCATCTAATTAAAAGAAATAAGAAGCTTTGACTCGTGAGTGTTGTGGTCAATGTTGACCAAGAGAGTCAACTCTCCTTGATTGGGTCGGGCGCCCCTTTGCTGGCCCAAGTTACATGAGTTCCAGTTTTTTCTTCAGCAGCTTGCCATCATTGTGTGTATGTGATGTCATGGCGGTTGTTAAGTTTACATATATTGTAAAGGTTCCTAGATGAAGAACTTTTTAATTTGTAAAGTGAACCTTAAATTATTCAATTTTTGAAGAAGACTCGCCCTTTGTCTGACTTCGTGGAGGTGCAGAACACAGTGCATATAGTGATTACAGTAGATACTGGTGGAATTTACTGATCAACCTTCACTATGAAGTTACTTTGAAGTCATTTGAAGTTGATAGGGAGAGAAAATTTTGTTCATGTTGAGATGAAGAGAAAATGAGAGACATATGATAGAATCCGTGTGTCTAGAATACACAGCGGAAAATAATATATATACACATAAGTGTATTTACAAATATACATAGTGATAGGCCCAAACTCATATCTATCATATGATACACTAACAATAACAATCTAACAAACAATCTAACACCCCCTCAAGCTGGAGCATATAAATCATATGCACCAAGCTTGTTACATATATAATCAATCCTAGGACCCCTCAATGATTTGGTGAAGACATCTGCCAACTGATCATTGGAATTAACAAACTGAGTAGTAATGTCTCCAGATAAAATCTTTTCCTTGATGAAATGACAATCTATCTCAATATGTTTGGTCCTCTCATGGAATACTGGATTAGAGGCAATGTGAAGGGCAGCTTGGTTATCACAAATGAGAGACATTTGTGTAACCTCCCTAAATCTCAGTTCTTCAAGTAACTGTTTGAGCCAAATAAGCTCACAAGTAGCTGAAGCCATAGCTCTATACTCTGCTTCTGCACTGGATCTCGCCACCACATTTTGCTTCTTGCTTTTCCAGGAAATCAAGTTGTCACCAATAAAGACACAATATCCAGAAGTGGATCTCCTATCAGTAGGAGAACCTGCCCAATCTGCATCTGAGTATCCCACAACTCGAGTATGTTTATTGTCTTCATATAACAAACCTTTTCCTGGGGCTCCTTTAATATATTTTAGAATGCGAATGACTGCATCCCAATGACCTGCACAAGGAGAATTAAGAAACTGACTTACCACACTAACTGCAAAAGAGATGTCTGGACGAGTGACAGTGAGGTAGTTCTCTCCTGTATCTCAGGATCTAAAAGTGGCTTCCCCTGACCTGGTAGAAGTTTAGCATTTGGATCCATAGGTGTGTCAACGGACTTGGAATTCATTAGCCCAGACTCCTCTAAAATATCCAATGCATACTTTCTTTGAGAAATTACAATTCCATTCTTGGATTGTGCTACCTCAATCCCCAAGAAGTATCTCAGTCTGCCAAGGTCTTTAGTCTGAAAATGATGACAAAGGTGTTGTTTTATCTGTGAAATGCCATGGTGATCACTACCTGTAATGACAATGTCGTCAACATACACTACCAAGTAGATACACCCAGCAGCTGAATGGCGATAAAACACAGAATGGTCAACCTCACTCCGAGTCATACCAAACTGCTGGACTACTATACTGAATCTACCAAACCAAGCCCTGGGAGACTGCTTAAGACCGTATAAAGACTTGCAGAGACGACACACTAAGCCTGAAGACTCCCCCTGAGCAACAAAACCAGGAGGTTGCTCCATATAAACTTCCTCCAACAGGTCACCATGAAGGAAGGCATTTTTGACATCTAACTGATAGAGGGGCCAATGACGAATAGCAGCCATGGCTAAAAATAATCTGACAGAAGCCATCTTGGCGACGGGAGAAAAAGTGTCACCGTAGTCTAACCCGAATATCTGAGTATAACCTTTGGCTACTAATCGAGCTTTGAGCCGATCAATTGTGCCATCAGGGCCAACTTTCACTGTGAATATCCACTGACAACCAACAACTGATTTCCCAAGAGGCAAAGGAACGAGATCCCAAGTACCACTGTTCTGAAGAGCACACATCTCATCAATCATAGCTTGTCTCCAACTAGGGTGGGCTAAGGCATCACCTGCAGTTTTAGGAATAGACACAGAGGAAATGGAAGAGAGACAAGTATAATGGGATGGGGATAACCTGTGATAACTCAGAGTGACATAATGAGGTGAAGGATTACGAGTGGAGCGTATACCTTTACGAAGTGCAATAGGGAGATCAGACTCAGGAGGTGGGGCCGAAGGGGCCGGAGGAGGTGGGACCGGAGGAGACGGAGGAGTTGGCTCTGAAGGAGAGTCAATAGGCGGCCCATCTGGAAGGCGCGGAGGTTGCCGACGATGATAAACCTGTAGAGGTGGCTGAGGTGGTGGATCTCCCTGCACTATGGGCGTGTCTGAGGGATCAAAGACAAAAGGGGTGGTGGTGGATACTAAGTTAGACCCAGAGGTTAAGGAATTAGACTCAAAGTAGAGAGAAGACTCAAAGAACGTGACATCAGCTGAAATGAGATATCTACGAAGAGAGGGTGAGAAACACTTATATCCCCTCTGAGACCGAGTGAAGCCTAAAAAGACACACTTATAAGACTTAGCAGACAATTTATCAAGACCAGGACTAAGGTTGTGAACAAAGCACGTAGACCCGAAGACTCTAGGAGGTAAGGGGTGGAGAGGCTGATGAGGGAACAATATAGAGTTAGGGACCTGGTTGTTTAGGACAGAAGAGGGCATGCGATTGATGAGATAGCACGCAGTGAGAACAGCATCACCCCAAAATTGTTGAGGGACATGACCATGAAGTAAAAGGGTTCGAGTTGTTTCAATGAGATGTCTATTCTTGCGCTCTGCAACCCCATTTTGTTGTGGGGTATATGCACAAGAGGTCTGATGAAGAATACCATGGGAAGCCATAAATGTTTGAAAAGAATGTGAGAGATACTCACGAGCATTATCACTACGGAGAGCACGGATAGAAACACCAAATTGATTTTTGACTTCATTATAAAAGGATTGAAATATAGAAAACAACTCAGAACGATTTTTCATTAAAAACAACCAGGTGCATCGAGAATAATCATCAATGAAAGTAACAAAATACTGAAACCCTAAAGTAGACCTAATACGACTCGGACCCCAAATATCAGAGTGAACTAAAGCAAAAGGAGACGAAGCTCTGTTATTGACACTCCTAGGAAATGGACTACGACTATGTTTTCCTAATTGACATGACTCACACGACAAAGTTGACAACTTAGACAGACTCGGTACTAGTTGTTGTAGCTTGGCAAGGCTAGGGTGACCTAACTGAGCATGGATGAGAAGGGGAGAATCCACCACCGAGCCAGCATGAGCAGAAGTACGAAGCTGATAAAGGCCATGAGACTCACATAGAGAAAAAATGTCCAAAAGAGGAAGAACCTGCGAGTACGAGACCTGAAACTCACAAACAAAGACCAGATCGGGATAGAGGACACCGAGGCGAGTTTAGCGGCGGCCGGAACGGTGGCTGGCGGAGGAGAAACGCGCCGGTGAAAAAACGGCGCGTGAGAGCGCGTCGCTGCTCCGATGGACACGATTCCGGCGGCGTTGGACTCGGATTGACGGCGCGAGTCCGATGGTGGTGACTCCGGTTGGATTCACGGCGGCAGCGGCGGAAAAGAGAAAAAGTGCCGGAAAAATAACACGGCAACAAGGGCGGACCGGAAACCGGAATGAGACACGGTTTCCGGAAAAAAATTTGACACCAATGGACAGTGGGTCCACTGGAAAGGCACGGACTAGGGTTATCTTTCGTTAGGCTCTAGATACCATGTTGAGATGAAGAGAAAATGAGAGACATATGATAGAATCCGTGTGTCTAGAATACACAGCGGAAAATTATATATATACACATAAGTGTATTTACAAATATACATAGTGATAGGCCCAAGCCCATATCTATCATATGATACACTAACAATAACAATCTAACAAACAATCTAACAGTTCACATAGAAACAAAAGATGTGATTAGAAGGTGACATGAAGAAATGGTGAAGAACAGTTGAAGAATCATAATTCCCAGATCAGACATGGTGACCATTTTATAATTGACTGGTGTAGCCATTATCGTTCTACCAGTCAAAGTATGCAAGGAAGGAGGAAGCTTTAATATTGGAAGGTACTTGTGTTATGCGAATGATTGCTTATCGGTGAAACCAGCAGGGGGCATTGGTCGGTGTGATGGAAAGAGGTTGATGAAGTGTTTTTTGTTTTTGGTGCAGCACATGAAAATTTGATGGAAAGACTTTTCTTGGTGAAGGTTTGATTAGTATAGTGATGTGATGTGCTGGTTCTACAAATTTAGCAGCCAAGCTCTATCACTGTCTTGGTTCGCTGAATCTACTTGATAAGGATGGAGATTGTGGCTGCTTTCAAAGCACAGAGGAAGAAGAAAAACTTAAATGCAACTACCAGGGACTTGAGTGAAATAAACTTTGGGAACCAAGTAAATTGGGATGATTTGTATTCGTTCATTTTTCCACCTCCACGTGTCTGTTGAAAACTTTGTGTACTGATAAACAAATAAGAATAGTGTGCCATAGAAAGCACCGCATAATATATATAGTCATGAAGTGGTTTGGCTCTTAATACTGGCCAAATTAAGCAGATATATACATGTTTATGCATCTTCTGTTAAATTCTTGGCGCTTAGTTTCATTTTTTAGTTAATGCTCTAATGATGCCAAAATGATTTGTATTTGCAGTTGTTTGGAGAGAGCCCTTCAGAGTAAGTACATTTCCCCATTTCCTCTCTTTGTTTAATGTTTCTTATGATTTATATTCTGTTATTAAATGCTTATTGTTGATTAATTCAGACCAATGAGCAAGAATGCTTTACGAAACAAGAAAAAGAGGGAGAAACAGAAGGAGAAAAAGGCTGCTGCTGATGGCAGTTCTTCGTGATGGAATCAAAGATTCTTTCTGACTCATTCTAAATTCCTTTTCTACTATTTCACTCAAATACCTGAAAATTTGAGGCTTCCGGTTTTTGTTTCTTAGATTTAATTTAATTGTATCACGTCCCTGGCAGAGAACTTCAGGAAGTTTTGGTTTGTTCAGATTTTGAGATCATTGAAGTTGTGTTATAGCTTTGTGCTTTCTTTAGCTTCCATTTGGGATAAAGTGGTCAGGGTAGAATATAAATATTATTACCTCCCGACAAAAGAATCATTTATTGGAGAAGTGAAATAATGAGCGGGAGGATTACCCCCCACACACACACATAACAAAGAAAGGAGTTAAAATATACTTCGGCATGCAAGATATTCCTGTGTTATTCAGACTAAAAACATAATTATTATTCTTATTTTTGTGAAAATTATTTAAACTTCCTATTATGCTCTATTTTATATTATCTTTTTTCAATATATTTGAAAATTAACATAAGGATATGTGATTGGGGCAAAAATGACATTATCTTGAATTTGTAAATTGATAGATAAATAAGAATAATTTCTCTCAAATGAACTGATAAATAAGAACAAAGAAATAAGATTTTATTAGAATCCTCTCCGCTCAGGGATTTTGCCCAATTTCCAGTCGTTTTATATTACAAATTTATTGGACACTGAATTTGAGTTACCCCAAAGAAGGCTACCTCGTATAATATTAGGGAACCTCCAACGGTAGGTGTTTAACCTTTTTTTAGCTTTATACACTAGGTGCTTATTTTTCTTCATCATTGGAGGGATTTTTATTTAAACACCAGCTGAATTGTAAAAAAAAAAAAAAAAGGATTTGCTTAAATTCTAAATGTAAAATGAAGTGATGTATCATGATGTTAAATCCTAAACTATTGGACACGGAATTTTAGTTACCCTCTTGACAGAAAGGTTACGTCACATTTTCATCATATTAGTTAAAATAAAATGAAGAGTTTAACAAATTATCTATGCCAAACTTCAAAAAGAGGAGTTAAAAAAAATCAGAGTGAAGGCTAATTGTATCATCTGTGTATATATAAAAGATGTTATGGATAACTTCAAATTTTCCTTGACTTGGAAGGTACATGAAATGCTATTAATGTTTCCTTGAATTCGCATACAAATATATTTTTATGGACTAGGATCAGGCTGACGTTTGTGCTTGGTAGGAACTTGGGTCATTCTCCCATAAAGCGGAGGGCGATGGGCAAAGTAACTCCCCTTGCTAAAACTAAAACGAATGCACTAAAAGGTGCATTACCAAGCTAGGAAAGAAACGCGTAGCAAATCATATTTAATTAATCCATGTCGCTCTCAATCTATCTTTCCCGGAACATCTGATAATCTAAAACAAAGTTGTTACTGTGATGATATTTAGTTCTTATTAATTTCTTGAAGCTCTCAATCTATTAATTTCCTGCAGGATCATGAGCTCCTTTGGTGCCATTTACAAAGCTGTAAAGTAAAATATATAACACATTAATCTGAAACAATTGGATCAAAACTGACTAATTTGCAAAAAATTAATATGTCGAATACATTCTTCCAATCAATAATTATACAACTTATATTTCCGCCAGTGTAAGAGGCAAACAAGATACTTCCATCTACGTAGATGATTCAAAATTGGATAACTTCAGAATGATATTGTGAAGCTAATTGACAATATCAACCCTTGAATCTGACGCTTCGACTGATAGCTGCATTAATTCCAGTGGATTCGCCACCATAAGGTGCAGTAGGCTTTCTGATACTCTGAACCTGCCCCTTGCGATTCTTAACAGCCTTTTGATGTTTGAGCTACACGTTGAGATGGCAAGAGAAAGACAAATGGCAGACAAGAAAGACACCAGTTAAACATTGAAATTTGAGGAGTTTGTACCACAAAGAATAAGTGTTTTTAGTCATTACCTTGTAATTCTTTCTGGGATTCTTTTTTGCCTTATTGCGACTACGAGTTAGTCCCCTGTTCTTCTCCATCTATAGCATATTGGCAACAACGAAGTGAAAAATTACATATTTGCAAAAAATATGAACAATTACAATAAAAACCATGATAGATCAAGTAAGAACCTGAGAAGATATATGGCGCTTTCCTTCTACAGTATCAGGCAAAGAGGGGACTGCTGAGTTCCTACAAAAGCAAAACATTCTTTATTTTCATATTGAAAAAATACCGTTTACTTTCAGAAAACACTTTTCATTTTCATTTTCTATTTTTTAGTTTTAATTATAAAAAATATCAACTTTTTATTTTATTTTATTTGTTTCAGAGTTTTGTACAGGAAATAGAGAAACCATTACAATATTGTTCCCCTTGTTTCTTGCACAAAACTTTGAAAATATGAAACAACATAAAAACAGTGCAATATATTTATAATGAGATCAGAGAAAACAGCTAAGGCAAAGAGGTACTAAAACTTAACCTTGAGTAAGTCTCAGCCTTTGCAGCCAGTTTTGCAGCTCTCAGTTGTTCCACTTGTTTGTAAAATTCATTTTCTGAGTCCCCACTTTCATCATCCTCCTCTTCGTCAGCAACCTCATGAGATCCAAGTCCACCACCCATTTGATCATCATCATCATCATCATCATGATCATCATCCTCAGTCTTAACTCCAGCACCAGCCAATACCCGAAGCTCATGTTTCTTTCGTCTTTCACCAATATCATCTCTCTTGGGTAAATCATCATCACCAGAAATCACCTTACCCAAAAAGGAGATCAGTGAGATGTTTCAAAAACAGGAGATATAAAAAAAATGAAAATTTTTGCAGCCTAAAACAGAGGAAAGATTTCTTTTGAAATCATGAATAGCATGGACTGCAGATGCTGCGCAATGTTTTACATAAACAAACTAAATTAAATTTAGCAATAGGCTGGGTCATTTGTTCAGTGGTCCTGGTCAACCTCATTTTATATGATATTCTCTTTGATCATTAGTATAACACATAAAATAGTCATGATATAAATTTACTGAAATATCTTCAAATAAGAGAAGGCCCTGCGGCTTGCTGCAGGGAGTATCATGAACATGACAGATGTAGTCAAAGCAGGACTTTCTGCATCAGATTTATCTTCAGATTACAGATCATATAACCTTTTCCCAGGTAATGGATATAACTTCAAATGACATTTTTTTTTTGTTTCCAAGAGTATCCCTTACTCAGTAGATGACAGGTGAGAGACTAAGGGGCCGTTCGGGGTGGTTGTGAGTTTTCAGTTTTTAAAATTTTTCAATCAAGTTTTTACAACTCAAAACCAAAAACTGAAAACCATTTTTTGTGGTTTTCAAAATGTTTGTTTTGAAAACCACAAAAACAAGTTTTCAATTTTTGGTTTTGAGTTGTAAATAGTTAATTGAAAATTTTTAAAAACCAAAAACTGAAAACTCGCAACCACCCCGAACAGCCCCAATATTCCGGGATATAGCCAAATACCAAAAGCAGGAGAAACCCATCTGAATAATGTCTTTCCTATATACATAAATTTTGTGATTAAACCAGGACAGTAGGACCACATACTTTTGAGCCCCTTCCACTAAAAGTCTAAAACCAACATGCTAGTTAACATGACACTTTTTTAAGTAGTTTACAAAATGCAGGTTACTGTGGATTGCAAACGAAATTAGAAATTGATTCCATCTTAAAACAAATATCAAGTTCAGTACCTTGGGTTTCTTCAGATTAGATTTAAGAAACTGTGAGACTTTACTGGAGCCAAGACCATTAGACAATCCGCCTTGTCCCTTAACATCCACAGCATCATCATCGAAATCATCATATGTTTCAAGCTGGCTGTGAAATTTGTAAGTTGCTAGTAAGTTCCCAGACTTAGGAAACAAGTAACGTAAAGGATACAACAGTAAAGCTATACCCATTAACTGGTCTCGAACGCTTTAAGGCACCACTAGGCTTTGGAGCAATGTGATTGTACAAACCCTTTTGTTTCAATTTTTCCTCAAGGGAAGCTCTAACTTTTAACATTTCCAAGCTCTGCACGCCAATGTTATCCTTCTGAAATGTTAATGTGTATTTATCAAATTAATAACCTTTCACAGCAACAAAAATAAATCAAATAAAAAGGTAAAATAGCATAGGAATTTCATATTATAATAATTATTAATAAATCAAAGCAAAGATACAAACAAAATCATACTTCACAATCTATAATTCACCTGATGTTTAACTTTTCTTGCTTTCTGTACACTATCCTTTGAGGAATCCAATTTTTGTATCTCAACAACCTTGCTGGGCTGCAGCAATACATAAAAAAAATTGATTGTTGAGGACTTGAGGTTATTTTTTAAGAATATCATTTGGAAGACAGATAAATATATATAAGCTAAGATTAAGAAGTGATAACTACCACTGCTTTTTCTTGTGATTCAGTAGAGACAAGAGGCTGCTCTTGGTTTTCAGTGATAGAATCGGTTGTCATTGGAGCAATCTCATTATCTGATTTTACTCCTGTTTCTAACCCATTACTTCCTTTAAGAATGTCCTCAAGCTCAACTGGAAGTTTTGCGTCAAGTTGTTTTAACTGTTGAGTGAGGCACACATTAGAAAAATGTAAAATATAAAGAAAAATAACTTCATCTCAAACCAAATATTTGTGTGCTATTGTGCATCGATGGTATAAATATTTACAGATAAATATGAACTTTTTGTCACATTAGAGAGTTCATACAGCATGAACAGCACCAATTCCTCCATCATGTGAGCAAGGCTACCAATGTAGGGTGCACACAGTTCAATATAATCAATTATCCTTATAAGCATAGGTATTCCCAATAAATTATGTTGCACCATTGAGTATCTAAAAAAAGTGGACTAATAAAGTAATATCATGGTAACATGTCTAATACCCTCACATACAGTACATCCAGATTACTTCATTAGTGGACAATCCACCATACAATAAAGCCATGGAATTCAAAGTGATATAAGATATTTGACTCCATCTATCATAAAGCTCAGTATGTTATTTATTCATGCCAACCAATGTTCATATGACAAGTAAATGACTTTGGATCCTTACAGTCACATATATTAGCTAGTTTGAAAATAACAAGACCTGATCCACTAATTCCTTGATCTCTTCAAGGCGAGCTATTACAGGATGATCATGGACTGGCTGCCCTTCAGACTTGAGGAGAAGGTAGAATGTTATAGCTTGGCAATAGGACATCAAAATAAGCTGTTTCAACTCAAAATAACGCACTCCTCCTCCCATAACTGTTTCCCCCTTTTTAACCTTCACAGAAGATAAAATCAATTGTAAATGTAAAGCAATAGAGCCTTCACACACATCCAAGAGGGGAAAACATAACTACCAAAAATGAAACTGTAGTATATAAAAGAATGACATGGAGCACAGCTATTATATTCTAAACAATAATATAGGAAATATCAAGAGCCAGATTTAATTAAAACTTAAAAACAGTTTAACTGATATTTTAACAGTAGTACAATTCCTAACCAGGGTCCAATATCTCAGTCAAAATAATAAAACAAAAAGAACACAAAGCTAAAAAAGAAACAAAAATCAAAAGAAAGAAATAACTAAGGCAATCACAACAAAGCCTCTCTAGAGATATTATTGATAGATATCAATTGACTGAGTCTACTCCTTTAGCATCCATGGATCCAGAACCATTTTCCTATGACATGCCATTCCAAGTCCTCCACATTGGGCATGCTTTCAGCAGGTAACATGATTTAACTTTCATAATATGACCATGACCATTTTTGACCAAACAAAAAGGCAATATTCATTAAATTATAATGCTGTAGTCTCTGAATATTTTCAATAAATATAATGCATGGTTTTGGTAACTATTCCTGCTGAAAATGGACTGTGAAAAAAATCACAAGAGGAGGAAAAACCTTGCTTAAAAATGGGTTAATTTTGCATTCTAGCTGTCCGTGTGCCTCATTTAATTCTGACAACCAATCAATTAATTCTGGAGCAGATCTGCAAAGAAAAATATTCACTTATAAAGAAGAAACATGTGAAAATATATTATATGATGATGTCAACATAGACATGTTTTACTACAGATATATCTGATAATGTTTAATCATCAGTGAGTATGGCAGCAAGTGAGCAAAAGCAAACTATGGGTTGAAAAGGAAGAGCCGAAGAGGGTATTTCTGTTAGACCAATAACATTAACAAAAGGGGCTGTCTGCTGACCCAATTCTGTTAGGACTCAGCAACACCCCTCAAGCTGAATGTTTCTACAGATTTCTGCTGAATATTTCTAGAAATTGATTTTTATGCTGAAAGTACCCATTTCAATGGTGAAACCTTTAACATATGCCCTTAGCATCAGGACTATCTTGGACAATATTTTCTTTATCAGACATTTGAAAGACTTCTACCCCAGTGAAAAACAACTCATGCTGATTACTAATACATCAGAATCACATCACTAAATAGAGAATTCTTTCATTTGGAAGTAATTTCCTCAAAGCAATGGCAAAAATAAGCAAAATGTTCTATTGAAAAATTAAATGTATTTTTAAAGGCCAATTTGACTAAATTTACCTGTGAGAGCTGCATGTGTAAAATCATCAAGGCAACACCTCTCATTTCTACTGAGTTCTTTTCCTTTTTCAATTGCTTTTACCTTCAAATTAGGTCTTTTTCAGATATAGCAGGAAAAAAACACGATTTCCCTTCTTCCATTCTTTTGCTTTCTCAATCAATTTTGTTTGGCCATTTTAATTATCTTTTCAGTTTGGGGGGTTAGCATACTTTTCTACTGAGGACCTCAATATTTTGAGTACATTGATATTTCCTTTTTATTCACCAACAGATTCTGCAGATAATTTTGACTAGTGAATTTTCCAATAGAGCATCACAGACACTAAATTTCCAACCTTTCCACCTTCTCTTTTTCAAACTGAAGGTAATTTTGTCTGATGTTAACACATATTTAGGAATGAAATGAATGCAATGTTAATTATCTGGTTAGATACCACGGGTACAATGCAGGAAAATTAACATCATAATCATAATTCATAACACGTAATCAATATACACACAAGGTAAAATGAAGACAATATTCTAACCTATACACAATGTTCATTTGCTCCTCCTTTGACAAAGCATTCAGATCCTCAACCCTGAAAGCTATATCTCTATCCAATGACTTTATTTCTCTCTTTCCTTTATATGATGCATCCTGTAAAGATATACAAGTTTAATGAAAGTTTGTTGACAGATAGTAATCATATGCCTTCACCATATTTTGTCTCTACCTACCATTCCTCCCTCCCACATATTTTTCTTCCATTAACATGAAAATTGACCACATTTAGGGAACAAACCAATGAGATAATCAACAGCGCTCACCTTCAAAGTCATTTTCTCATTATCTTTGTCTTCACTTATATCCACAAGGTCATAGTCTTCCATTGTTAAAGATTTTGCCTTCTCCCTTTGTATTTGTAATGCCAATTCTTCCTCTTCTTTTGGGGCCTCATCATCACTTGATTGTAGCTTAAACCAAAATGTTGCAATTACTCAACAGAAAATAAAAATAAAATGTAGGGGAAAATAAAAGTTTACAAGTTAGCACATGGATCCACCAGAAGGAGAGCATCCAGTCCTCTATGGTTTAAATATTACATGTGGCAAAAATCCTTTTCATATGCAATGCTCAAATTCTCACCTCAAAATTACGATTTTCAGCACCATGTGAGAATTTTCTCCCACCCAAAGTGAGTTTATAATCTTCCTCATCTTCTTCATCATCATCTCCCATTTCATCCTCACCTTCGCCAAACTTGGCACGTAAATATTTCCTTTGCCTAATTACTGAACACAATATACACAAATATATATTTAGAAAAGTCACACCTTTTGAATAAATTCCACTTTATAAACGAGCAAAAGTAACAGTGAAATAAGCAAGAATTATTTTCCTAAGCCCGAACTATACACATATACTTAATAACCAAGAATTTCAATAAACAGAACACTGGCAGAATAATAAGTATCTGTATCTCTGAAAGAATGCCAAATGTCCAATATGAATTAACTAAATTGGGCACCAACATAGGGTACATGTGCTTTTTATTTTATTAATTATTTACAAATTACAACTTATTAAGTCCAAAATTTCTCTGACTCATATTAATTTAATACTAATTGACCGGGCCTCAAATCAACTGTAAGATTTGATAAAAATAGATTGAATAAAAACTATGGTAGTATACAACAATATATGCTAAGAAATGGAAGACCTGTAAATCTGTACTGTGCTAGTTTCAATTACATAAACTATTTAAAGATTAATAATAACCTTGACATTATTCACTGTAAATTGCAAAAAACCATATGATCTCTATATTTATTAAAGGTTGTAACTAACATTCAGGTTTAAAAAATAGCAGCATCCCCATTCTTTGAGGCAAGGGAGCAACAAAGCACACAGGAGAGGCATGCATTGTGATTCAATCTCATGGCTCAGCAGTCTCTTGAGCTATAGTTCTTGGGTAGGAAACTAGGAATGAAATATTTACATAGAAAATGAAATGTGCACTTTGTCTCAATTGAAAATCCCATAACCAATCTCAATAAAATTCAATGCAGTTCTCCAATGAATATATAAGTATCTAAAAAAACCATACTTACTTTTTGCCACATCGTCATTTGCATCATCATCGTCATCATATTCATCTTCATCATCATCATCATCATCTTCATCTTCATCTTCATCTTCATCTTCATCTTCATCCTTTGACCAACATTTGAAAGGAAAAGAAATGAGACAAAAGCATACCAAGGGGGAAAAAAAACCTGTTCTAATTATCAAGCAAACAAATTAAACATAAAAAGTCTGATATCTCATGTTTCTTTGAGTAAACAGAAAAACACGTTTCGCATGATTCCTAGAAAAAAGAGTTCATAGCAAGCAAAACCTTAAAATCGAAAATAGGGAGCTCATCATCTTCATCTGATTCTCCAGCATCACCATTTACGTCAAGAGGAACGATGTCCCTCTTCTTATGAACTGCAAAAGAAAAGCATCACGCAAGTGAGTCAGTGACAAGCAAGCAAAAAAAAAAAAAATGAACAGCAACAGCAACAATATCAGAATTAGAATTAGACTTAGAAAGATAACGAACCAACATGGCCATAGCAAACGAAATAATAAAAAAATTACTTTTATTCGAGAAAAACGAAATGAAGGAAAAGGCCAAAGAAAGAAGAAGAAAAATAGAGTTACAGGCATCAATCTCGTCGTCCATGTCGTCACTTGAAAAAGCATTATGTTCGTATCGTGAACTTGTTTTAGTGTTTTTGACGTATTTCTTCGACTGAGCTTTCCCTCTCTTCCCCATTCTATGTGTTGTGTTCTTCACCGCCAAATCCTAGAACTACAAGAGGGCCAAATAGTGAAAAGTTCAGAGTCTCGAGACCTGAGGTTGAAGAAGACGAAGTTGGGAGCAGCAATATTAACAAACTAACAAATAACAATCCCTAGCCTCTATGGGCCTTTATTTGTTTCTAAGAATTGGGCCTCATGTTCAATTAAGGGAATTTCTTTTGGCACACCTTTTTTGCTTTTTAGACCTCCTTTCCCAAAAATTCCTCCTAGTTAGACTCAAGTGCAACAAGGACAAACTCATAAGCATCTAGGTCAGAAGCATATGCAGTAAGAAGTAGATGCATATAGGTCAGACTCAAGCATCTAGGTTAGAAGTGGATGCAGTCAGAAGCAAATGCATTTAGGTCAGAATGTAAGAAGGTCAGATACAAGAAGGTTAGACTCAGACTCAAAAGCAGAAGTATAAATCAGACTCAAAAGCGGAAGCATAAGTCAGACTCAGAAGAAATATATTTCATGATTTTCCTTTCCTTTTTCATCATTTAATTCACCATAAATTCATTTTAAGTCCAAAAATCACCAAACTTGGTTTCTTAGCCCCTTTCAACTCCCCCTACACTCCTGCCAAACACCATTCATAACCCATTCTCCTAGACATGGAAAAATGTCATATAAAATAACCTATTGAGGATCCTTTATCCTCTCCGTCAAATCCACCCCGGCTTAGCTTGAATGGACCTGACCTTTTCACCCAAGGTTCATGTCCGCATAAGGACACTAACTTGAATTTTCTAGATTTTCTTGCAACAAAAGCCTATTTTCATGATTTCCCTTTCCTTTTTCACCATTTAATTCATGATAAATTCATTTTAAGTCCAAAAATCACCAAACTTGGTTTCTTAGCCCCTTTCAGCTCCCCTCACACTCTTGCCAAACACCATTTATAACCCTTTTATCCTGGACATGGAAAAATGCCATATAAAATAACCTATTGAGGATCCTTTATATGCTCCGTCAAATTCACCCCGGCTTAGCTTCAACGGACCTAACCTTCTCACCCAAGCTTCGGGCCCGCGTAAGTACACTAACTTGAATTTTCTAGATTTGTTTGCAATGAAATACTATTTTTCATGAATTTCCATTATTATTTCACCATTTAATAATTAAATAACAATAATTCTATTCTTACAACAAAAATCTCCAAAATTCGTTTCTAAAAACAATACAAATAGATTATGCAAAACCAATCAACTATGTAAGCACAAGGATCACAAATGAATTACCAACCATGTGTAATTATTTACGTGTAATTGTATTTTTCAATCCATATAATTTTTTTTCAATATGATAATATGCAGTATAGTAACCAAAATAAAATGAACACAATTTGTTAAAAGACAATCAAGGCAAGCAGTCATAGGCCCAAGCCTTAATTAACACCATCGAACCACTTCTTCACAAAAAGAAAAAAATCACTTACATTGTGGCCACATAATGATTGTTATGTTTTTCTGGGCCTTGGGCCTTTAATCCAACGATATTTCTGGCCAAAACAAAATTCATTAGACAACCCTGGGGCCAACACATAATATCTAACAATCCTCGGTTACAAACACAAATAGCAATAAACCACAAGGAACTGATGTCAGGTAATGAATCTGGTCCTTCGAATTAAAAAAACAATAAATTTGACAGTCAAGAACATGTCTGGTCTTGGTACATGACCCATCCATTGAAGTACTGTAGACACCGTCATGAAAGATACCATAGTTCTGCTGTGGATAATAATATGTCTATGTTTGCAACTAAAAATGCATATATATTAGATTCTAATTTTGAAGTTATTTTTTAAATTTAAACAAATGGATCACAAAACAATTATTTAATTAGTAATAATAATTCATATAAAATGACTTTATTTTACTAATAAGTTCATCCCAAAGAAAGTTTAAAATTTGGGCCCCCGTTTAATAAATATAAAAAAAAAGTTCAAAAAGGAGAGAAAAAACAAAGCATAACCTAATCCCCTAATAATCCTACACCAATGCAATAATCTCGAACCTTTCTCCCACTGCTATATAAGTTTACCAGAACCCAACCTTGTTTCAATCTTTCATGTGATCAACGATTCTGTTATTAGGGCTTGTCTAAGGTGGTCCATGATTTATGCGGACCAAATGTATAAAATTTGCTCCATTACAATTTGAACCATTAGATTTATTATTTATTTAATTAACGGTTTGTGTTTATTAGGTTGTCGGTTCCTGAGATAGGGTGAATGAGAATTACATTCCTGATTTGTGAGCGAGTTTGGTTATCATCTTTCTGACCCATGAACCACAGTAAAGCCGGAGGGAGATAAAATGGTTTCGCTCGAGCTTATTTAGCATCAGCGACACGTACTCCCTGAGACCGCAGTGAACACCACAACCTTGATCTTCCCTGGTAGAGAATCCAAGAACTCGTCGAGCCCGGGACGCTTCGCTTGAGCATGCAGAAATTCATATGGTCTCACCGTCGATGACCGGCGACCGGAGTACGAAGTCGAAGACATAGCTGGTACACCAACCTGGGGCTATGATCTTATTTTGGTAAATTGGAAACAATAAAAAGACAAAAACACAACCAAAGAAAAACACAATAGCTAATATTGACTATCTCTATCTGAAATTAGCCAGCGAAGCACAGTTTGAGGGGAGTCCACCACGTTTTTTTTATGAAATGGACACAATTTTGGATAAAAAAAAAAGAAAAGGAAATGGACGCATCTCCTATAACGGATAGTTTCAAAATTTAATGAGGAGAAAGTCTTACGGTCAACAACACAAAATCCTAGCTCCCAGGGCAGAGTTATAAAGGGGTTGCGATATGTAACTTGTAACTTGGTATTTGATTATTATCAATTAACTTTGGGTCTTGAAAAGAAATTTTAAAAACATTTGTTAATGATATATAAAAAACAAACATTTCTTATCACCTAGAATAACCGATAATTTCTACCATGGTTCACATGGAGTAAAATTTTTTTTGGTCCATGGTAGAATCATCCCTATTATTAACCATGTGCTTTCCTACCTTGCTCTAAAAAACATTTACCCTCACTGTTGTGTTTTTCTTCTCTCTCTATTTTAATTATTTTCCTTTTCGTTGCATAAATGTTGTACATCCCATGGCCAAAAGTGTGGCCAAAGGCGTTGACAATGTCGGTGGGGAAGGTCGGCGATTGTCGGCGTTGAAGTTGGACGACTTCAACAAAAGGAAGCGGACGAGAAGTTCGACGTCTCGAATTAACGGCAACAACGATCATGATGTAACCGAGGCAATGAGGAAGAAGCTTATACTTGATTTGGAGGTTGTCACGGATAGGATGCGAAAATTAATTTTGGAGGAGTAACCGCCGCCGATGGTGACAACGACAAGTGTGGAGCCATTGACAATAATTGAGGAGAAGAAAGTCGATTGCTCCACGCCTCGGGAAAGGACTGACGGTGTTGTGACGTTGACCAAACGAAGTATGTTCTCATATACTATTGCATTGTATGGTTTGCAATTGCATTACATTGATAGGATTCAAAACACACATGGGGGCAATTGGTTTAGTTAGTGCAGTTTTGATAATTCTTTCATTTTAATTGAAGTTGTAAATTTAGTCAACCAGTTTTTGATTGGTTCCTGTCTTTAATAGTTCTATTTGGAAACTTGTACATTCTTTCTTTCTCATAAGTAGATGCAGATCAATCCAAGTAAGGTATAATGGTGATCTTACTGCAACTGGGTATCCTAATAAATTACAGGGACATCATGTACCTTATTTGTACTCTCATCTTAATTGAAGGCATGCTATTAATTTAATTAAATTGTGATCGGTTCCTGTCTTTAAGCATTCTATTTCCAAACTTACTTTCCTTCTTAAGGATGCAGATCCATCCAATTAAGGTATGGTGATTTTGCTGTAACTATAACATTAATACCACAACGTGGAATATTAATAAACTGCAGTGATATCATGTAGTTGAAATTGTACTAATTTTAATTGAAGCTATAAAATTAGTTAACTGATTCTTTGTTGGTTCTATCTTTAACAGTTCTATTTGGGAACTTAGTACATTCATTCCTTCTCATAAGAAGATGCAGATTCTTCCAAGTAAAGTAAAACGGTGATCTTCCTGCAACTGGGAAAATTAATAAACTGCAGGGACAACATGCATCTGATTTAACAAAAGATCCAATTGATCAACCAAATGATGTATTATTTTAAGATTCAGGTGCAGTTGACAAATAGGCCAATTGCACAAAAAAATCTAGAATAGATGTTAAGTCGTGGTTAACGTGTTCAAATCTCTTCATAACTCCTAAATTGACTTAAAGAAGAGACACAAAAAGTTGTATCGGATATGCATCAGATGAAGGCAGGATAACAAAATGAAGACAGACAGGGATAACATAATGAAGACTATACTCTTCCATGCATCAGTGATACTGCTATTGTATTTACACTTTTGTAATATTTGAATATTAAATGTATTGAAAATAGATCTTTTTGTACTTGAAGTTTCAATAAGATTAATAATGAAAAAAAAATTGTTTTAACATCAGTACCATTAAATTCCTTCGAAATAAAAATTATTAAAATGGAAATACAAAACAAAGCCAAATAACTGTAAAAGCAAACATCTGTTTCAACCACAACAAAGTATAAGGAAATAACATATAACTTTGATTCTCATGTTGAAAATAGTGCTTGTTTCATGTCTTTGTGATGAAGGTTGATCATTCATACCATGTCTCTATCATCATTATGATGATGGCTTATCATTCACATAGTGTTGTGTAACGCCCTAAAGAAATAAGGGAGAAGAAAAGAAAGTGAAATTCTGAAGTTGAAAGGGAACCCTGGAGATTTAAGTGGAATTTCGCTCAAGCGGAATATTTTCACTTGAGCGAATGGTACTTTGTATGTAAAAATCACGAATATTCGCTCAAGCGAATTCATAAGAAAAACACCCTCTCTGGACGTTTTTCGCCTGAGCGAATCTTTATTCGCTTGAGCGAAAATCGTCCAAAGAGCCTCTTCCAGGCCCCTGATTTTCGCTCAAGCGAATCCAATTCGCTTGAGCGAATTTTATAGCAACTGAACCTAAACTTCTTTTCTGCATAATTCGCTCAAGCGAATCCAATTCGCTTGAGCGAAATTCGCTTGAGCGAAAACCCTGAATTTTGGTTTTCAAACTTAGTTTTATTTCCAAATTTCTAAAACTTTCTTGTCTTAATTACTAATACCTAAACCCTTATTTATCACCTAATGAATTATTAAAAACTCTAATTTGTGGGATGTTACATGTTGACCACACATGAACAAAAGAAATGATGATTTTATATTAAAATAGGATCATATTGTCACAAATTAAAGAAACCAATACATGTATAATTAAGTTCATAATAGGAAACATTATGGGTTATGTTTTGAGAAAAATGTTGGACCTACAAGAAAATATACTAAATAAGTTATTTCCATAACATGAATTTTTTAATAAATATAAAGAACACTGAATTCTGCACCTGATTTACTTCACTAATAGGTTCTTAATTTGGATTCAAGGGAGCTAGATTGTTTATGGTACCAAATCCATGAACACTCTCTTGTGTGGCAATCTCATCATAAATTTGGGATTTCTCTCATTTTAATTGAAGTTGTGAATTTAGTCAACCAATTCTTGATTGGTTCCTGATTGGTTCCTGTCTTTAACAGTTCTATTTGGAAACTTGTACATTCTTTCTTTCTCATAAGTAGATGCAAGTAGATGCAGATCCATCCAAGTAAGGTATAATGGTGATGTTACTACAACTAGGTATCCTAATAAATTGCAGGCATGTCATGTACCTTATTTGTACTCTCATCTTAATTGAAGGCATGCTATTAATTTAATTAAAATGTGATCGGTTCATGTCTTTAAGCATTCTATTTCCAAACCTACTTTCCTTCTTAAGGATGCAGATCCATCCAATTAAGGTATGGTGATTTTTCTGCAACTATAACATTGATACCACAACTTAGAATATTAATAAACTGCAGGATGTCATGTAGTTGAAATTGTACTCATTTTAATTGAAGCTATAAAATTAGTTAATTGATTCTTTGTCGGTTCTGTCTTTAACAGTTCTATTTGGGAACTTAGTACATTCACTCCTTCTCATAAGAAGATGCGGATTCTTCAACGTAAAGTGAAGCAGTGATCTTTCGGCAACTAGGAATATTAATAAACTGCATGGACAACATGCATCTGATTTAATAAAAGATCCAATTGATCAACCAAATGATGTATTGTTTTAAAATTCAGGTGCAGTTGACAAATGAGCCAATTGCAGTAAAAAATCAAGACTAGATGTTAAGTTGTGGTTAAAGTGTTCAAATCTCTTCATAACTCCTAAATTGACTTGAAGAAGAGACACAAAAAGTTGTTTCGGATATACATAACATAACGAAGACTGACCGGGATAATATAATTAAGACTATACTCTTCTATGCATCAGTAATATTGCCATTGTATTTAGACTAGAACTTGTGTGCATGTCATGCACAAATTGCTATTGTATTTACACTTTTGTAATATTTGAATATTAAATGTATTGAAAATAGATCTTTTTGTACTTCAAGTTTCAATATGATTAATAATGAAAACAATTTTGTTTTAACATTAGTATCATTAAATTCCTTCCAAATAAAAACTATTAAAATGGCAGTACAAAACAAAGCCAAATAACCGTAAAAGCAAACATCAGTTTCAACCACAACAAAGTATAAGGAAATAACATATAACTTTGATTCTCATGTTGAAAATAGTGTTTGTTTCATGTCTTTATGATGAAGGTTGATCATTCATACAATGTCTCTATCATTTTCATGATGATGGTTTATCATTCACAAGGTGTTGTGCCTGCACAAACCACACATGAACAAAAGAATTGGTGATTTTATATTAAAATTTGATCATATTGTCAGAAATTAAAGAAACCAATATCTGTATAAGTTCATAATAGGAAACATTATGGGTTATGATTTAAGAAAAATGTGGGCCCTACAAGAAAATATACTAAGTAATTTATTTCCATAATATGAGTTTTAAAATAAAAATAAAGAACACTGAATTCTGCACCTGCACCTGATTTACTTCACCAATAGGTTCTTGATTTGGATTGAAGGGAGCTAGATTGTTTATGGTACCATATCCATGAACACTCTCTTGTGTGGCAATCTTATCATAAATTTGGGATTTCTCTCATTTTAATTGAAGTTGTAAATTTAGTCAACCAATTCTTGATTGGTTCCTGTCTTTAACAGTTCTATTTGGAAACTTGTACATTCTTTCTTTCTCATAAGTAGATGCAAGTAGATGCAGATCCATCCAAGTAAGGTATAATGGTGGTGTTACTGCAACTAGGTATCCTAATAAATTGCAGGCACATCATGTACCTTATTTGTACTCTCATCTTAATTGAAGGCATGCTATTAATTTAATTAAAATATGATCGGTTCCTGTCTTTAAGCATTCTATTTCCAAACTTACTTTCCTTCCTAAGGATGCAGATCCATCCAATTAAGGTATGGTGATTTTTCTGCAACTATAACATTGATACCACAACTTGGAATATTAATAAACTGCAGGGATATCATGTAGTTGAAATTGTACTCATTTTAATTGAAGATATAAAATTAGTTAACTGATTCTTTGTTGGTTTTGTCTTTAACATTTCTATTTGGGAACTTAGTACATCACTCCTTCTCATAAGAATATGCAAATTCTTCCAAGTAAAGTAAAGCGGTGATCTTCGTGCAACTGGGAATATTAATAAATTGTAGGGACAACATGCATCTGATTTAACAAAAGATCCAATTGATCAACCAAATTATGTATTGTTTTAAAATTCAGGTGTAGTTGACAAATGGGCCAATTGCAAAAAAAATCTAGAATAGATGTTAAGTTGTGGTTAACATGTTCAAATCTCTTCATAACTCCTAAATTGACTTGAAGAAGAGACACAAAGCGGTGTATCGGATATGCATAACATAATGAAGACTGACCGGGATAACATAATGAAGACTATACTCTTCTATGCATCAGTAATACTGCCATTGTATTTAGACTAGAACTTGTGTGCATGTCATGCACAAATTGCTATTGTATTTACACTTTTGTAATATTTGAATATTAAATGTATTGAAAATAAATCTTTTTGTATTTCAAGTTTCAATATGATTAATAATGAAAACAATTTTTTTAACATCAGTATCATTAAATTCCTTCCAAATAAAAATTATTAAAATGGCAGTACAAAACAAAGCCAAATAATTGTAAAAGCAAACATATGTTTCAACCACAACAAAGTATAAGGAAATAACATATAACTTTGATTCTCATTTTGAAAATAGTGGTTGTTTCATGTCTTTATGATGAAGGTTGATCATTCATACCATGTCTCTACCATCTTTATGATGATGGCTTATCATTCATATGGTGTTGTATGATAAGTGCCAATTATATGATAAATTCTTGTATTTTTACTGCACTTATCAAGGGTAAAATAGTAATTTATGCCCCAAAATAATCCCTTTTTATTAATAATTGTAATAATTGTGTTTATTTAATTTGAATTTGAATTTGATGTTATTTTAATAGAAAATCTGTTGAATTTGTAGATTTATGAGAGTGATTTGAATGAGAAAAGAAGATAGCATTATTTGAGGATAGGATCTGCAGATTTGAAGTTTAAATGAGAGCAAATAAAGATAAGATTAGCAGTCATTTAAACAAGGATTCTGCGGATAAACTTCCCAATTTAAATTCAAAGTCAAGATAAACACAGAATCAGATCAAAAAGTAGGAAACAAGGAAAGCCAAGCAAACAAAGATAAGATCAGGAAGAGATCAAGCTAAAAAAGGGAGAGAATCAAGAGAAGCTAATCGAGAAATACGCTCCACCTGCGCTCAGCGTAGGTGAAACGTAACTATCAAGATTCCTCTCTGGATCCTGCGCTTCAGATGCGCTTAGCGCATGTGAAGCGCAGGAACACGGATTTATTTTCTAATCTGATTTCAAAACAGATTCCTTCCAGATTTCAGATAGCTTTCCCTCATCTATAAATAGGACCCTTTGTAAAGATCATGAAATATACAGGAAAGGAGAGAGCCTAGGATAGAGGAGCTTAGCAGAGTGAGAGTTTAGGGCTCAAAGTTCAGAGGAGACCCCGAAAGGCTGCCGAGATAGCAATGCTAGGATTGAAGAAAAGTGTGACAGTTTCTTCATTGGTCTATAATGGCTACCATGCGTAGCTAAACTCTCCAATAGGATTGAATGTAGTTGATTCAATCCCCAAATGTATGTAAATTCTCTTTATTATTTATGA
Source organism: Sesbania bispinosa (assembly GCA_026901365.1). NCBI lineage: Eukaryota > Viridiplantae > Streptophyta > Magnoliopsida > Fabales > Fabaceae > Sesbania > Sesbania bispinosa. Next base: position 162,713 of record QLOH01001051.1, read on the forward strand.
ATCCCAATTCTATGATATCGGTACTTTTATACTTTACTTAATGCGTAGCTTCCGCCTTTGTGCCGGAGTTATAGGTTAGTTTTATAGGATGCATGTGTGACAGATGGTTCTATAAGATTACCAGCGAGTTTGGGGGAGCCTAGGAATAGGAAACTTGAATTCTAATTGGTAAAAGTACTCATAGTAATCGCTATAGGAATGTAGGGGGAATCGATGATTGAAGAATTGGAATGTGACAGCCTCTTCATAGTAGTCCCTATAGGAATATACGGTGAATTGATAGTGTTAACGTACGAAAAATTAGAGCAATCAAGCCGGGGTAATTTGTCGCCTAGGAGAACCCGCATGAATTATTTCTGAGTATCTCGTGATATGGGGAACCGGCATGGATAATATAGTTTGGCTAGGGTATAATAGAAATATATTCATAAATAATATTGGGATTTACATGCATAAGGGGTGCGATGATACGAAGTTCAATCCTGATCTAAGTAACGTTATCTTACCTTATCTTTATTATCTCATTTATTTTATGCAATTTACTTCCTGCACAACAAAAATCATCAAAAATAGTTTCTCACTTGATAGTCTGATCAGTAATAAATACGAAGTGAACCATTCCCTGTGGATACGATACTCTTTACTTACTATTATACTGCTGGAATTTTTGTACGCTTGCCTAAATCCCATCATTGTGCCTGCACAAACCACACATGAACAAAAGAATTGGTGATTTTATATTAAAATATGATCATATTGTCACAAGTTAAAGAAACCAATACCTGTATAAGTTCATAATAGGAAACATTATGGGTTATGATTTAAGAAAAATGTGGGACCTACAAGAAAATATACTAAATAAGTTATTTCCATAATATGAATTTTTAAATAAAAATAAAGAACACTGAATTCTGCACCTGATTTACTTCACCAATAGGTTCTTGATTTGGATTGAAGGGAGCTAGATTGTTTATGGTACCATATCCATGAACACTCTCTTATGTGGCAATCTCATCATAAATTTGGGATTTCTCTCATTTTAATTGAAGTTGTAAATTTAGTCAACCAATTCTTGATTGGTTCCTGCTTTGTTCCAGTCTTTAACAGTTCTATTTGGAAACTTGTACATTCTTTCTTTCTCATAAGTAGATGCAGATCAATCCAAGTAAGGTATAATGATGATCTTACTACAACTGGGTATCCTAATAAATTGCAGGGACATCATGTACCTTATTTGTACTCTCATCTTAATTGAAGGCATGCTATTAATTTAATTAAAATGTAATCGGTTCCTGTCTTTAAGCATTCTATTTCCAAACTTACTTTCCTTCCTAAGGATGAAGATCCATCCAATTAAGGTATGGTGATTTTGCTGCAACTATAACATTGATACCACAACTTGGAATATTAATAAACTGCAGGGATATCATGTAGTTGAAATTGTACTCATTTTAGTTGAAGCTATAAAATTAGTTAACTGATTCTTTGTTGGTTTTGTCTTTAACAGTTCTATTTGGGAACTTAGTACATTCACTCCTTCTCATACGAAGATGCAGATTCTTCCAAGTAAAGTAAAGCGGTGATCTTTGTAACGTCTTAGTTTCCTAATTCAAGAATAATGTTCGTTGGAAACACTATTCTCGAATTTCTGAAATTATTTTGCTTATTTTGAATATCATTATACCAATACATAATTGCTTAGGCAATCCAACGCTTGCTTAAGCTACAAACATCAATCGCTCGACTTAATTAATACAAATACATGCCACTTAGTGGCTTACAAAAGTAATCCAATCATAGATACAAATTCTGATCCATTACAACATTACATAATTTATTTACATCTAAATGTCCTAGAGATCAGGCTAGCAGCTGAGGGCGGAAGGATCCACCAAGGAAACTCCAACTCTTCATCCAATGCTAATCAATCCTTCCTGCATAACTGAATGTAATTTTCCACAACGTGGGATGAGACTATGTCCCAGTGAGTGCAGTAACAGTGTGTGCAATGTGGGGAAAGACAGACAAATGTATTTGCAACATAGATAAACATAGATATATATTGGTCCATACAGTATAAGCTACAAGGAGTAGAGGAATGCACATTATCGTAAAAGTAAGGATCATGAGTCAGTCATGAAAACAACCAATGCAAAGTTAGTCCTCAAGTGTTTTAACCCAAACTCCCAAGGGTTCTTTTCACTTTAACCTCTTTGAGCGCTCGGCCGTGTGACCAAGGACCGTCGTCCAGGGCCACCCTCTTAAGTTTTATTATTGAACATACATGATTCTTTTTTAATTGAGGAATCCCATTTACCCCTTGGCCTAGGAGCAAACGTGATTACCTCTCTTGTACCTTATTGGTCCGAAGACCCCTCAATGGTCCGAAGACCCCTCTTTGGTCCGAAGACCCATGATTAACCTCTTGGCCAAAGGCCCATGAAAACATGATACATGATTAGGGTTTCAAAATATGAGGGCATGATTCATGACATGTGAACATGTTATATATGCTAAATGAGAACTCCATGACATTCGAATCTCATAATCAACATTTATCATAAAATCCCTAACCTCTACAACCTAGGGTTAAATAAAAAATCAAGTAATCAAAGCCAATACACATATAACCCTATATTACCCTCAATCAATCACAAGAAAGTAAAGTAGGAAGGGGGAGAAAGAGTAGGGATCATGCAAAGGACTTTTCACTTGATGGAGAGTAAGTGGGTGAACCACACTCACCTAAAAACAAGGAAATAGGGATGATGGAGGGATGAGGATGGTGGCTCCAAGCTTCCTTGATGACTTGGGGGATGGTAGAGTGGTTTCCTCCTTCCTCTTGGCTTTAAAAGAGTTTCTCTCACTAGAAACCCCTCTCTCTAGAACCTCTCTACTTCTCTCTAGAAAAGAAAGGAAGGAGAAGAACAATGAGGAAATCCCGTGCCCTAAAAACGTTTTTAAGGTTGTAAGTGGATTCTTGCTCAAGCGAGATATTCTCGCTTGAGCGAGAGGGTTGGAAAAATCCTCTCTTTACATTCTCGCTCAAGCGAGAAGCCGCTTGCTTGAGCGAGTCCATTCTCACTCAACTAGTGGTGGATCTTAATGATGACAGGGGGGAGCCATGGCTCCCCCAAACTTTTTTTCAAAACTTTTTTTAAATATATACATATTATATAATTATTAAAATATTTTTATTTTTATTTGTCAATAATAAGATTTCGTAAAATAGATTTAATGGATATACATTAGCAGTGTAAAAAAGTTTTACATTGTCATTCAATGATGTATTGTTACATTATTTATGGAGTTTAATAGCATATAGGTATCACATTCATTAAATAATGTGGTAACACATTATTAAATGACGGTGTTATACTTTCTTACACTGACAATATATACTGAATAAATTCTCTCATAATATCTCTAGTATTTTTTTAAGTTGTTATGTGATATTTGTTTAACTAGGGATAATTTTATTATTTAGCTAAATATTATTTTAAAGGTCAATTTTATGTTAACACTACACCGAGGTTTAATTGGACTTTGATTTCTTTAGTTTTGATTATATGCAATTTTGGTTCTTGTATTTTTAAAATTAAGCTAATTTTGACTTTTGTCAATTGTCTTTTATCTAAAATCCTCAAATTATCACTTTCTATTTAATATCTCTACAAATTGAATTGATTAAATCATTTTAAATCTTATTAAGATAAAAAAACTCACCAACCAAAATATCAAAATCACCTACAATTGAAAAATCACATTTTTTTGCCTTATCTAAACCCCAAAGCCTACAAAATCCTTCAAATTTTATTGAATTTCTATTAAAATTTTTACTTGTGAACCTTTCAATTATTTCATATTTCAAATCTATCATAAACTACAAAATATTTAGATTGAAAATAAGAATTTGAAGGTTTTAGGTGAAAAACAATGGAAAAGGGAGACCAAATTTGCTTAATTTTAAAAATTGGGGGGACTTAATTTGGAGGACCAAAATTATATATGATCTAAAAATGAGGGACCAAAAATAAAATTAAGCATATAATATTATATATTTATTTATGAATTAAAATTTTATTTTGGCTCCCCCAAATATTTCGGTCAAGTTCCGCCACTTGCGCTCAAGCGAAAATTGTCCAGAGAGCACTCCAAAGATTACCCTGTTTCTCGCTTGAGCGAGACCATTCTCGCTCAAGCGAAAAATGTAGAACCCAAACTCTTGATTTTTGCTGCATAACTCGCTCAAGCGAGGGAGAATCCTAAGATTCAATTCCTTAATTTTTTTCTCCTCTCTAAACCCAACTCAACCTCTCTCACTTAAACCTAGTTCCTTCCCTTAACACCTTCTCCTCACTTAACTTTCCTCATCTAAAGCTCTCCTCACTCAAATTTTTCACATTAATTCCTGACACCTGTTTCACTACCATTGTAGCATACCTAAAGATTAAGGCCTGGGGTGATACACTTCTCCCTAACTTTCCTGATAACGTGTCTTCCTACTTAGTTCATCTTAACCTAACTTCGTCCCCTCATTCTTGTATCATTAACACTCTCTTCGACTCATAGTGTGATTTCTCCTAAGTTCCGCCTACTGTTATCTTACTCAATGTTCGGTCATACTTCCCAATACTCCTTGAAACTCGAGACTCTTGGTTTATTTACCTAGTTCTTGTCTAAATTCACATTTTAAACTCCAACTTCTCATACCGTTCCAACTCTCTGATACTTGACTGAAACCGCAATCTAAAGCCTCAATTCTAGTTTCTAGGCCCAAATTTCAGGATGTTACAATCTTCCTGCAACTGGGAATATTAATAAACTGCAAGGACAACTTGCATCTGATTTAGCAAAAGATCCAATTGATCAACCAAATGATGTATTGTTTTAAAATTTAGGTGAAGTTGACAAATGAGCCAATTGCACAAAAAAATCTAGAGTAGATGTTAAGTTGTGGTTGACGTGTTAAAATCTCTTCATAACTCCTAAATTGACTTGAAGAAGAGACATAAAGAGCTGTATCCGATATGCATTAGATGAAGGCAAGATAACATAATGTAGACTTACCGGGATAACATAATGAAGAGTATACTCTTCTATGCATCAGTAATACTGCCATTGCATTTAGACTAGAACTTGTGTGCATGTCATGCACAAATTGCTATTGTATTTACACTTTTGTAATATTTAAATATTAAATGTATTGAAAATAGATCTTTTTGTACTTCACGTTTCAATATGATTAATAATGAAAACAATTTGGTTTTAACATCAGTATCATTAAATTCCTTCCATGAGTGTTTTGTTGAGCTATTTGTAAACAACTCCATCTCTTGTTGAAGAGTGTTTGTGATCTTCCAAGCTAACTAGAGAGAGTTAGTGTTGGTTGAGAGTGTGAGAAGGTGTAACATCCTTAATTTCAAGACCTTTAGGATTTTGCCTATTGGAAGCATAATCCCATGAGTTAGGAAATTAAAGCGGAACAATTTTAATATCTGAGACAGAATAATCCAACAAGTATGATCTCATACATGGTCTCAAAGAAACTTGTCCTGGAAAACACGATATCTACATATATACATAACACTAGTGTGACCAAAAGAACCAAGTGTACAGGTGACTCATATTCACAAACTTCAAACAAAGACTAAAAGAAATCCTAGAACTATACATTTTTAACATTTCAAACAAAGGAACAAAAAGGGGTCTTCCGCCTAATAGGTGCAAGTCAACTCCTTATCAAGCTTAAAACCTCGTCCACCTGCTAATGATCTAAACAAAAATCCACAAAAGTGGTGAGACTCTTGTCTCAGTGAGCAAAACAGTGCCAAACATTTCACTTTATATACATATAGGCCTAAATTAACAACATACAACAATTTCAAGATAACGCTATAATTCCTACTTAAAAATCAACGATCCTAACATAATCATAAACTGTTTTACCCCACAGAAGGGTTCTTTTCACTTGACATGCAGTTAGACTGAGCTCAGACTACAAGGGGTATCCCCCTTGGGGACATTAAGTCTCCACCAATACCTGACGGCCGAAGCCAAATTTTTAACATAATGGTCCTTGACCCGTAACGGCCATAGCCTTAACATAATACATAAGTTTCTTGATTTACATAACATTTCAATTATAACCGATTCAAAAACGACTATCAAACTCGACGAAACTTACAATTAATTCCTACACTAGGTTTCATATATTATTTGGCCCTAATTTCACCATTATCATCTCAATTATAATCAAAAGGCTATATAAGTACCAAATACATGCATTAGAATGGGGATTGAAAGCCTTACGGTTCATGCAAGATTCACAATCAAGGGAAAGAGGTGTGTGGGTGGTCAGTTTTACTCACCTAAGAGAAGAATAGGGATGAAATTGAGGATTGATGCCCAAGAGTGTGGTGATTCCTTGCCTTTGATTCCTTCTTCAATTCCTTAGAAGCTTCTTCTCTCTAGAAATCCTGTCCTCCTCTCTTTAGGTTTTAGAAGTGTGTTTTTGACAATGACAAAAGATCAGATTCACTATGCTGAAAAACTGTTTTAAAGAGTTCTAGCTTAAGCTAAATATTCTAGCCTGGGCTAGAAAGTTGGTTGTAAGCTGTCAGACCATTTTAGATAAAGCTAAACATTTCTCGCCTAAGCTAAAAAAGTCCAGAGAGCACACTAAACCTACCCTAATTCTCGCTTAGGCTAGATGGATCTCGCCTAAGCTAAACTTGCAGAAACTGAAAGTGTAATCTTTTTTGCATATCTAGCTTAAGCTAGCCCATTCTAGCCTAAGCTAAAATACTGATTTTTTATTTTTAAGCTTCTTTACCTTAATTACATTTCCAAACTTTCCTAACTATTTTCCTTACTTCCTTAACACTTAATTAACCTTCTAAATCCCACCTTAAACACAGAAATCCCTAAATTCCGGATGTTACAGAAGGAGCTTGAAGAGGCTACATAAGAATGCTTGTTAAGAGCGTGAAGAGGTTGCAGAAGAATAATTGGCAAAGAGCTTGAGGAATGAGGGGGCCGTGGGAGAAAAGAATACCTTGTAATCATGATTGATTAGTGGAAAATCCTACTGAGGTAGGTAATGGACGTAGCCCAAGGATTGTGAGGGTAAACCAGTATAAAAATCATCTGTGCAATATCTCTTACCCTTATTCTCTTTATCTTTCTGCACTTACATTGATTGATTTGCTATTTATTGTTTATACTTTGAATATTTAGCAAGCTGTAAACCATATTTTGATAAACCTGTTTTTGAACTGATATTTTCACATAAATCACATCCATATTAGTTTAAATACTGATCTAGAAAGTTTCATTAAATTATGAAACTATTTTGTGCTTCAGAAGCACATTTCTTGAAATATGTTCATTGTTCAACATTGAAACTTGGGGTTCAAATTACCAGATCTTTACAGAATCGATTTTAATTTGATTTAACTATATTTTTTATTTTTTATTGTTTAAATATCTAATCTAGAAAGTTTCATCAAGCTTCAAGTCTATTTGATATCGGGAAGGATCATTTATCATATTTCAATCGTGTAACTTGATTTAAAATATTAGATTGATATAAACTTTCTTCTGAACAGATTTTATTATATAATCTTATTAGTTATTGTTTGAATAAATATTTCAGAAATTTTTATTAAAATATAAAATCATTTAACCTTTCAGAAGGATAGTTTAAAGTGTCAGATTCACTGTTTTGCTTCTGCATAATTGCAGAAACATTATATCATTCTTCTGAACCTTATTTAAGTTTTATATAAATTAAATACACTATATGGAAGAATAAAGTTTGATGATATTAATCCCTATGATATTGCTTGCCTTTAAGAAGATAGTTTCAATTAACTTAGTTGGCATTATACACTAACCACTATCTTCTAGAAGGAACTTCTGATAGCCAATGTATTCCTTAAGCAAAGATCAGCAAGTTTCTCAAAGTACTTGTAGGTTGGACCAAAAATTTTCAAGGGTCACAATTCAATCCCCCTTCTTGTGACTCTCTGAACCACTTCACAAACTATAGTAGGATCATAACTAGATTTTATGCTTGTATTACATTTAATAATTTCAAAAGATCTTATTATTTGAGATGAAAAAACTTGTGACAAAAAATTATTTTTAAAGATTTTATTGATTATAAATATAAAAATCCTAATAGTACAATAAAGGTACTCAAGCAAACTCGTGCAATGTTCGTAAAATCCCACATGACGATTAATATAGCCAATCTCATCAAATAAAATACCAACATAAACTTAGACGATTATATATATATATACTAATATTAAATCAAACTTATTTTTTAAAACTAAATGTGCATTTCAATACTAGGATGGTAATATGAGTGCATTTATATTGTCATGAAGAATTCGATTGGTGAAGAAATCCTTGGTATCATTTAATTCCCTCCAACGACAATAGGTAGATTAGGCATAAACCTCTGGAAGTAATTTCCAAATATATACTCAAGCGAGGAGCCATGTTCTCTATCGTAGACCATGATGTGGCCATGCCACTCCCACACTCGACACTCTTTATTCACTTCGTCTTCAAACGCGACGCAGATGCTGTGATTGCAAATGGTGACAGCCTGGCCAGAATTTGGCTTGAGGGAATCTCCATTTCCACTAACAATGATGTTAATGATCTCCATTTCCACCTTTGATTCTTCTCTTATAAGCTCTGCGTTGCTTCCATATCTTTCCATGTAGTAGTCATTGTCCTCATCATCACTAGCAAAGTTGAAGAAGAAATGCTCGAGTGTTTGGACGGGAACATTGTCAATGTTGGAGTTGGAGTTAGAGTCAGAGTTATTAGAGAAGATACACATAATGTTTGATGTAGATGTTCTTAGTGAATGAATGAGAAAGCCAGGGTATAGAAGATGGAAGCAATGACCCCTATTTAAAGGGTTTAAGTTTATGACCTTCATCATTATTTTATGTCCACGCCCTTATATATGTATAACATATGCTAAAGTTATAATGACTAGAATCACAATTAGTTTGCTTAATAGTTACCTAAGAATGTGGAGAGTTTTTTTTATCTTGCTTACCCAAATTTAATTGCTTTTATGATTTAGGTGTATTTTCAATATATTTATTATTAAGTGTGTAGTTAAGATATTAAAACCAAATTTAGAGCATTAATTTTATGAATGTATACAATATACATATATTCAATACACTATACATTTTATGAGTGTAACTAATATTAGTAATACGATCACACTATTTACTTATGTGTAATTTAGTAGTATATTGTAAATTTTTCTAATGTAAATAATATTAGGAAATAAAACATTGATTAGAATTACATTAATTAAAATATAATGTATTTTAATTATATTATTAAATTCAATTTATAATATAATTATTATTTGGGTAATTAAATAATAATATATCATCAATTATCAACTGTGAGATACCTAATATAGGAGAATATATTTGGGCAATTTATAATATATTAAATTATGAGTAATTTATAATATATTATTATTAACTGTGAGATAATAATATTATAGTATATAAGGTATATTTATAATATATTATTATCAACTGTGAGATACCTAAAATAGGAGAATATATTTGGGTAATTTATAATATATTATTATCAACTATAAATACTATATTAGGTATCTCACAGTTGATAATTTATAGTATATAAGGTAATTAAACTTATAAATACTATACCTTATATACTCATTAGTTAATATATGTAAATTATACATATATTATATATATGTATATTAGTATGTATATTAGTATATATGTATGTATATATTAATTAATATACATATATATGTAATTAATACCTACTTATATATTAGTATACTATATTATATATGTTAACTTTTTAATAATTTATACTAATTATTATAGTATACTAATATTGACATATATTATAGTATAAAGTATATATATATATATATAAATTAATTACATATATTAATATAAATTTAATATAAAGTATAATTAATATTAAATTAATACCAATACAGTAGAATGATAATATTAGTTACATATAGTATATGTATATATATATATATAATATACTATAATATATACTATATTAATATACTTTATTTATACTATATAAATACTATATATTATTTATACTAAATTAATATATATATTAATGTAAAGTTTAATAATATATACTAATATATACTAATATTAATACCTATATAATAAATATTTATAGATTACTTTATTTATACTATATTAAATTATATATATTAATATACTTAAATACTATATAAATAAATTAATATATATATATATATATTACTATACTGGGTATATATACCTATATATATATTTATTAAATATATTATAATATTTAGGTTATATTAATGCTGATAAATATATTATTAAATATTATATTTACTTATATATTATATAATAATATTTACTATATATATATTTATAGTATTTATATATTAAATATTTCATTAATATTTTAGTATATATATTTAGGTATAATATAATATCTATATTTAGGTTCTATATTACTATATTTAGGTATATTATTAAATGCTGATAAATATATTATTAAATATTATATTTACTTATATCTTATATATTTTCTATATATATATTTATATAGTATTTATATATTAAGTTATATTCATTAATATTTAGGTATATATATTTAGGTATATATTAATGCTGATAAATATATTAAATATTATATTTCTTAATATATTTATATAAATATTACTATATATATTTATATATATTTATATATTAAATTTATATTCATTAATATTAGGTATATATATTGTATATATATACCTAAATATACTATAAATATTAATTATATATATTATTTATACTATAGATAATTTATATTAAATTATTTCTTAAATATTATATTTTAGGTATAGTAATATTTACTTTATTAATACTTAAATATATATTAATATACCTATATTTTACTAATACTAAATAAGTATATTAATATATATTAATAAAGTATATTATTATACTTTATAATGAAAACTTATTAGATCGATATAAATTTTTTAAAACAATGGCCTTCATCTTTTGGTCCCTACCAGCTACCATAATATTTTTACACACAATATTTAAATTAAGGCAAAGTTATACATAAATAATTAATGTTTAATAATTCAACAATAATGCTACTATTTATCCAACAATTATTATAATTGTTGGTGAGGTCTATTTAATTAGATATTTAAATAATAATTTCAATTCATCTGCTAGTAAACAGATAATAACATATTAGATAAATAATTTATTATTTATCTTACATTAATAATACTATTAATTATACGTTTTCAATTTGCAGTCATTAATGTTGTTATTAGATAAAATGCACATAAAGAAATGGTATAATTTTATTATTATATGCATTAATGTAAACAAATTATACTACTAATCAATAATATTATCAATTATACGTTACAATGTTATCTAATAATCTCTATCAATAATACTACTGAATAATTAATGTATAATAATTCAACAATAATACTACTAATTTATCAAACAATTATTAATTATACATAAATAATCCATTTTTGCTTTATCAACTTTGCCCCCGCCATAATATTTTGTTTCCCCTTACTTAATCAACTCTCATTAGATACGAATCACGAATGTAATGGCTTTATTCTGCTTGTCGTCAATTGCCTAATAAAAATATACGACATTCAAATTTTAAAATTGAGGATATCTTAGTCAGATGCTATAAGATAACTATAACTTACAAACATTGACTAACCATTCATAGTTCCTAGAATTGCCTTTCTAGTTTGCATTTCTCATTCAAAAGCTGCAGTTCCTGTTGCCACTGAATTTAGTTAATTTCCTCAAATGCAAAGTAGATATAACTTTCACACATGTGTGTATTTTACACCTTCATACAGGCAATAGCAATCTGTTCACAAAAGGAGAGGATCTCTTCTTCTTACCACATTGCTTGAGAATAAAGTTCCTGCAAATATATAAACTTATAATATGATCGAATTGTATGGAGCTTCTTGTATCTTATAAAGAAAGATTACATGCAATAATGCATTGTGGCATCTTCTAGTAATTTTTGTTTCAAAATGTCCTACATAAAAAATGCTGTAATACTTTATTGCCATAGTGTCTAGGTCCCGATGTGATTGAGTGGCATTGCTTTTGAAATTGCGTCGAGTCGTTGTGTTTCAAAATTGTGCCTACAGTGAATGTAGATTGTAACTTTCAACATAACTCAATCAAAATATTAAATGCATTCAATGAATTAGAAACATATTCCAAATCAGAATTTAATTAGAAACATCACTTGCCCTATGAAGGATCTCTTAGCCTCAAATTATTTGTAAATGTCTTCTCTATATATGTCTTGAAGATTATTTCTACTTTTATCATTAAAAAGATGATATCGAATATGCAAAACATTTGACAGATACAAGGGTTTTAATCATGCTCGATCATGAGACTAAAGGTAAAATTTTTACTGATTCACAGTAGGTTGAAATTCTAATGTGATTATTCTTTTACAAATTTATAAAATGTAAAAATAGGGTATGGGAAAGAAAATTAAGGGAATAATTGCAATATAGAATGATATTACTTTAAATGGAAGACTTCAGTGCAGGTAAGTAAATTTAGTTTCCACGAAGTGTCTTTGCCACCTGAGAATCCTGACCTACATATGGAAAGCAAAGCAAATGACAATGATTCAATTATGCAAGGAAATATTCATTCATGATTTTAAATTATTGTTATTGCATCCAGGAAATGTTTTTTTTATACCATCATGGTTTTAAATTATCTTGCCAACTCCATAACCACCTATTCCATATGAAGTTGCATCAATAGCTCTGCATTGAAGCTCATCTGTATGTGTCGACTGCTAACTAATAGATCTGCTAAAGTATTAGATAATGCAATATTTATGCCATAGGTCATCCATTAGCATTTAGCTTAAAATGTTAACCTAGGAGCATTATTTTTTTTCCTCTGTAAGTTTTAACCAAGCTCGCACTTATCAGTCAACATACCGTATCAAAAATTTCACTTGTGATGACTTCTTTATATAATAACTTTTAGTATACATATTTTAGAATAAATATATAGCCACCATAGTCTATGGTTCCAAAAGGCACTCCTATATAACATACATATTTTTAAAATAAATATCTCTTATGATCCTGGTAATCATGATTCTGCTACTTAATATCCTATTGGGTAAAATATTCAAAGAAAACATGTTAAAAGGATAAGATATTGGTGAATATTAGTGAAAAAAATGATATAGTTTCAAATTCAAAAACTTATATAGTTCCAGAAACATTGACAACGCATTGGGGTTTTGAAGCTCTGAAAGCCCTTTCCTTTCCATCATTTTGTCAAAATAAAATAAATCCCAACTTCCTAATAAAAACCAATACACACGTAGCCACGAATTAAGAAAATGAAAAAGAGATTAGATAATTAACCATGAAGAGAGAGGGAAAAGGGAAAGACAAAAACCTACATTGTTGAGAGGATTGGAGCTCCCATGGCCTCACTTGATGAGGAAACAACAACAACCAACTCAGTAAAGTTTATATAAAAGATTTCAAACTACAAATTCTTCAAAAGTTACGTATCCACAATGTATAAACCCCATTAAAGATAGAAACATGGAAAGGAAAATAATCCCTGTTGGATGCAACTAACTATTTACATTAATGAATACACAACATAAGACATTAAACTTTTAAACAATCACATTATCTATATATAAAATGTAAAAGAATTTTGAATCCAAAAAACTAAGCATTAGTTTAAATAAAAAATTCCATTAAACAATAAAAAAACCTTCAATCAAGTTATTTCAAATATTTTAGAATTTATGTAAAGGTTCTTGTGAAAAATCATAAAGAGGGGCAGAGAAAGGAAACAACAATTTATGATAGAACTAAAATGTGACACTATAATATGCTACGAAGCTCCATAAACATCATGTAATCAGGGAAAACTAATGTAGGAACTATTGAAATATAATGAAAAGAACTTACGCAAAAGATAAGCTGAATATATATATATATATATATATATATATATATATATATATATATATAAAAAGCTATTTTGGAGTAAAAGGCAAATCCTGTCTTTGTTGATTAGATTTAAAACCTCCAAACTCCAGATGATCCACTTTCATTATATTGGCTTGATTGTGCAAATTGCCCAATTGAATAAATTAGAACTGCTGCAATGATCAGAGTTTGACTTAAAACTTCTCTGCATCACTTTAATCTAGATGCCTGCAAGTAGGGAAGGACTAGAGTAATTCAATCTGATAACAAATTAGGAGGATGTAATTCCATGGTTTTTCCTGCATGTTAATCTTTCTTATCCATTCTCAAATAGGAATATAAATGCAACAACTATACCACTGAAAAAATCAAATTCAATTTCTAAATAATGGTCAATGGAGAATTGGTTTCTGTCATATAGATCAAATTTCTACCAGAATGACATAAATTAATCATTAAATTGCAACAGATGACTTCATAGAAAGTCTTTTAAAGCAATGCAATCGGTAATTTAAATTAAAAAGAAATAAATGATTAAAAAAAGCAAATAAATACATTGCTCAATTATAACTTTTTGTAAAAGGTGCAATGATAATATTAAAGATAGCACAAAGAAATCAGAGGTTAAACACTCAACCATGATCTCAGGCTTGAGATTCTGCAAAAGAAATCACAAAGGTCATGTACTTACAGTTTGCATTGCATATGTTTTGTAAAATTCATTTTTAAACAATAGAAAAATATATGAATGCACCTTCGTGGCTTTGATAAGACGATATAATCCACACTGCAAAATTGGGAACTTGTAAGTAACAGGGAATTACAACCACAACTAAGCCTTAACGTGGGAGTGGGACAACTACATTATCAATCAATCAAAGCCATTAACAGGGATTTAGATAAGAGAAAATTCATATAAAGTATATCATATACCGAAGAGATGCACATGAAGTAACCATTGTCTACGTAAGCATTGCAACTTGCACAAATACCTGAACTTGATAATCTTTCACACATTCCATACATTCACATTTAGCTAATTAGTAATTAGTAATACATATCATATATGTGCTGAATGAAACAACGACTATCAAGATAATTACTTTAGTAATGAAGAGATCTGGAACAAAAAAAAAATCTAAAAAACAAAAAAAGTAATGA